>JAYXIM010006054.1:0-61354 GCA_037575425.1 Anastrepha fraterculus | reverse complement strand
TTATATTTTATTTTGGAAATAGGGCTCGAGATATAGGTCAAAACGTGGACCCGGGTAACCTTCTAATGTGTATGTACAATATGGGTATTAAATGGAAGCTGTTGGTGAATGCTTTAGTCCAGAGTATTTTTCATGCCGCTCCGTGACTAGGGTCTCGAGATAGAGACCACAACGTGGACCCTAGAATGTGTTTGTACAATATGGATATCAAATTGAAGCTGTTGGTGAATGCTTTAGTACAGAGTATTTTTCATGCCGCTCCGTGACTAGGGTCTCGAGATATAGGTCAAAACGTGGACCGGGGTAACCTTTGGCTGTGTATGTACAATATGGGTATCAAATGAAAGCTGTTGATAAGTGCTTTAATACGGGGTAATTTTCATACCTATTGATGACTAGGGTCTGGAAATATATGCCAAAACGTGGACCCGCCGTGTCTTTGCACCGAATTAAACCAAACTTTCACACATTGTTAAGGAGGTATTGAAGATGGTTTCCGTATAGTTTGGATACCTATTGGTAGACAGGGTCTCGAGATATAGGTCAAAACGTGGACCCGGGTAACCTTCGGATGTGTATGTACAATATGGGTATCAAATGGAAGCTGTTGGTGAATGCTTTAGTTCAGAGAATTTCCATCCGCTCCGTGACTAGGGTCTCGAGATAGAAACCAGAACGTGGACCCTAGAATGTGTTTGTACAATATGGATATCAAATGAAAGCTGTTGATAAGTGCTTTAATACGGGGTAATTTTCATACCTATTGATGACTAGGGTCTCGAAATATATGCCAAAACGTGGACCCGCCGTGTCTTTGAACCGAATTAAACCAAACTTACACACATTGTTAAGTAGGTATTGAAGATAATTTCCGTATAGTTTGAATACCTATTGGTAGATAGGGTCTCAAGATATAGGTCAAAACGTGGACCCGGGTAACCTTCGGACGTGTATGTACAATATGGGTATCAAATGAAAGCTGTTGGTGAATGCTTTAGTACAGAGTATTTTTCATGCCGCTCCGTGACTGGGGTCTCGAGATATAGGTCAAAACGTGGACCCGGGTAACCTTTGGTTGTGTATGTACAATATGGGTATCAAATGAAAGCTGTTGATAAGTGCTTTAATACGGGGTAATTTGTTATGTTATGTTATGTTATGTTATGTTATGTTATGTTATGTTATGTTATGTTATGTTATGTTATGTTATGTTATGTTATGTTATGTTATGTTATGTTATGTTATGTTATGTTATGTTATGTTATGTTATGTTATGTTATGTTATGTTATGTTATGTTATGTTATGTTATGTTATGTTATGTTATGTTATGTTATGTTATGTTATGTTATGTTATGTTATGTTATGTTATGTTAAAGTATATTATGTTATGTTAATGTTACCTCATTCTCTATATCCATACAAAATATCTATCAAACAAATAAAATTAAAATTTTCTTTTGAAAAATGCAACCATTCCATCAATATTTTCTTATGACGTTATCACGTTAAACTATCGTCAGTAAACCGACTTTACAGACAACCTCTTTTTCGCTTTATTTTTACTGCTTTTTTTTATTAGAAAGAAACCGTAATATCTCCGGCGCTAGAGGATGTTAAATTTTGTTTAAAATATGTCTTTATCGGTTTGTTCCGATATAAACTGTCTTTTGCGCATCACGTAGGTTTATACCGGAGCTCTTCATGGACCACTCGACGGATAAGACCTTTAGACACATTAAGCTCCCTCGCATGGGACGTCATTGATTTTTCAAGGGTGCTCATCAATAATCGCTTGCATTTGTTGAACAAATTAGCCAGATCGGATAGTGTCAGAATGTTCCGCGTGGTTTTTGCGTTTTGCAACAGATTCTGCATCCCCACCTGATGCTTCTAATTCACGGCGAACCTTTTGAACGAATGAACGCGGGCACTTAAGAAAATTAGGGATTTCTCAATCGGGATTCCGCATAGTGACGATAACTACATGACTCCTAATCTCTTGAGTTAAGTTCTAGAAAACAAGACATTTGGGAAGGTTTAAGGGGGAGATACATGTAAAATATTGAAAAAAAAAATTTTTTTTTCCCATAATATGTTAGTATAGACCTTTCAGAATATGTTACCAAATTTTTAGAACATAATTTTCAGTATTTCTCATATTATAGAGCGTAAACCGTGACAACTCTATTCTTTGCCTTCGAGCTCTGGGACTTTTTAGTCACGTTTTTCTCAAAACTATATTTCTCGGATTGGCGTACACGATAACTCGAAAAGTTATTGACCGATCTTCCTGAAATTTTGCACACATCTTTCTAATGATATTACTTTCTATGTGAACCTACAAGTTTCCAAAAATTTTTTGAGAAAATAATTTTTTTAGAGCAAAACAACATGAAAAATTAGGGCCAAAATTCATTTTATTTTTTTTAAGCATTGTATTTCGTGAATTTTTAATTTTTTTTTAATTTTTTTAGGTTCACCGACAAATTATGACATTAATAAACACAAACACATGTTTGTTTTTTGGTTTTCAGATCACTAGAAACGATGCTAGAATGCCCGCCGATTAAAAAGCCTCGCTCCGACCTTCACAGGAAGAATTTCACGTATACCCGCCATTTTAAATTATTATAATCAAAATATTTTTTTTGTATTATTTTAATATTTAAACAAAATACATGCCAATTTTTAAAAACATATAATGACTCTTTAATAAAAAAAATAAATCACAAACATCAAGGAAAATTTAAGCATTTACATGTATCTCCCCCTTAAAAATACTCCTAGCGACATCTATGGACTAATAGCTGAAAGTCTCATTTCATAGGTATATCACTGGTAAGGGGCGCACAATAAATTAATTTGGTCACAATGCATAACGGCCTTAGCCTAACCCGTACAAGCATTACCATTACCAACTACTATCATACTTAGATAGAATCTTCAATGCACTGCGCTCGAAAATCTCTTCCATATCTCATTTGTTTGCCTAATTAATTCTTAATGGATCTTCATTAATACTTCCAATGCCCCACATTCCACTATAAAGACACCCTTGAGTGTATCAAGTCTTTTAGTAGCCAACTGAGAGCACAAAATAATTTCGGTTAATCCAGCTACATATTTTTCATTTCGCAATTTAAAATGTCACAACAAAGTATTAAAGTCGACCTTTTCGTTTCATTTCGGTTACAGTTTAATACAACGGCGAATATCGCAATCGTTTAATATCCAACAAAATTGGAATGGAATAAAATTGCGACTAAGCTTCACAAAATTGATTCAATTCAAAACCCCAAATGAATTTATTAATTATTTTTTTCTTGTCACGA
Source organism: Anastrepha fraterculus (assembly GCA_037575425.1). NCBI lineage: Eukaryota > Metazoa > Arthropoda > Insecta > Diptera > Tephritidae > Anastrepha > Anastrepha fraterculus. Next base: position 58,021 of record JAYXIM010006054.1, on the reverse strand, counting down.
TTTTTATGAATTAAGCCGATGTGAAGCGGTTGGCAACAACCGGTATTTAATTTATGCAAAGTATTTCAGCGCCCAAAGCCCACACACACACACACACACACACACATAAATGCACGAACTGAGTACTCATATTTACGCGCGTGGACATTTGTGAAGCATGGAATTTGGCGGCGTCAACAACGCAAAGCAAAGCATTACTCATTCCGACGAGAGAATTCCAGAGGTTCACCCAAAAGCAGCAGCTGATAAAAACCGCTAGCACTTTTTATATTTTAACTCATTTTTCTTGCACTGCTTGTTAATTAATTGGTTTTCTCTTTTGTTTTGATGCGAATTTCGCTACTGTTCATTTAAAATATGCGCTGGTTAACATAAAAACAAAAACAAAAATTTAAACAAAAACAAAAAATAAAAAAAAGAACACTAAAAAAAATTATAAAAGATATAAAAAAAATTATTAAAATGTGAATATTTTTTTATGTTGCTGCTTTACATTTATCTTCGCTTTCGTGCTTACGTTTATTTATATTATTGCGCTGCCTGCCTGGTTTTTTGTGAATGCCAGGAGTTCAACACCAAAATTTCCAGACACGTCCGCGTTGGTATTGTTTATATTCTGGCGCAAATGGGTCAGTAAACCGCGCAGAAAGACAGTTTTTTTAAATTTTTTTATGTTTTTTTTTTTATCAGCCGCTCAATTCTTAATTCATTTCTGTGCAAATTTCGTTGACAATTTTATTTTTTTTATTTACGTCAATAAAATGCAAATATTTAAATAAAAAGTGCAATTTACACTCTTATGAAAAGAGAAAGTCGCGCATGCGCACTTCTACGCTGAATAAACTTTGGGTGTGCTCGTGCCTGTGCGTTTGAGGTGAGGTTCTGCTTCTAAGTATTTTGTGATTTAAAGTCGCGTAGAAGCTGCGCTGTTTCTTAAAGTAAGGTAAACTACCAGGTAACTACCAGAATAGAAAAAACGTTCATAATTTTAGAATACTTTACACATCGCACGTAGGCGCGATTTTTATCTATTGCTCGTGAAAAGAAAAAATATGAAGAACAAAATGTATTCCACCTGTGTGGGAATATCTCTTGACCTACAAAGTTTACCTGTGGCAAATTTATTTTTATTCTTTGTCATATGGATGCTAAATTCCTGCTTTTTAATCTAAATAAAATGGGCAACCAGACTTAGATTCGTGGCTTTAATTCTACACCACGCGACAAAACGATAACACATCCATATTTTAACCCATTTGAATTTGTTCTCTGTGTTTCTTTATTTATTTGGTTAAGAATATTTATTGATTTTTGCTTTGCTAAATAATGCTGGACTCGAAAATGGATTCGCCCGAGACATAGCTGAAGACGGCACCCATACCTCGACTTTAGAATCCTGAGTGACACAAGATCGATACCCCGCACTAAGTGGGAACCTATTGCCGAAGTGGTGGCGGATTTCAGCCGAGGACATGAATATACTACCCAAAGAGTCGTCACAATATCCTTCTTCTGAGCACGGATGCTTGTGAGAAGTTCGGCTCGACTACAGGTCAGTCCTTGAATCCAGACACTCCTTCGTACCAGCCTTTCTCTGCTTGAATGAACTTGCTGTTTTCGCGAGCTGGAATTTTGCTATCACCTTTTTCAGCCATTCTCGGGAAAAAGCATTTGAACAGTGCACTTATACAATGTCGTTCACTGCGCTTTTTCCCTCGAAATTCGATGCGTCTTTCGACTCACTGGCGGCTTTCCAAAAATAGCTGTTAAGGTAGGCTTGTGGCCCTACAATAGACTGTCTTGTTTATCGGTATGTACCTCTATCGTCATTGCCTTGGCTGCCACTCTCGCGAATGATGCGCCAGACATTGACAGAAGAGTGTCATTCGACATTTCAAGTGCGATTGTGTCAGGGATGCAGGAATTTTCGACTTCAGTCTCGTTACTTTCCCCTTCTTTGCCTTTTTCCTCTTCCCGGTCGTAGACACACACCCCCGGCTGCGGAAGATTGCAGCATTACAGAGGATGATTGCACCCGTTCTGACACGTTTTTCCACTGCCAGTTGAATACTTGACTTAGCTAATGCTTAAACTTTCTTCGATTTCTGTATTTCCGTTTGCTCTGCCTTTCGGATAGACCAGCACTTGCGCTCGATTTCCCAGTATCTTCAGTCTTTTTAACGATACTCTTCCGATTCGCACCAGGTTTAACTGTTGTCAGAGACTTACTCGGTACCAGAGATCTGTTTGAGTCTGTTGAGAGATTTTCTTTCATCTCCATATCCTCCACAGCTTGTTCAGTTGCTTCTTATGGTTTCGATATCGGTATATCGCTCTTACTAATTCGGCTCTCCATTGACATAGCCGATGTGCCATTTTTCACCACTAGTAGTGCGCTTCCTCCGAAACCCTGGGTGGCAGTCCGGTTCATAAGGAGATGTGGGGTTCGGGCCTGCTTGGCAGGAGGATTTCCCAAAAGTGGGTTACCTCGTGCAGATAAATTCTTGTTTAGCCTCCGCATTTAAACAAGGAAAAGAAAGAAAATGCATTTTATCCCTCCGGTAAGATAAAGTAATGGCGGGGACAAGAAAAGCGCATGATAGGCTGCCGGGGAAGGGAATAACAGGGAAACGTTGTTATGGTAATTTCCGTATGGTGTTTGAATGGCCACCAATTCCACCGCTCTGCGGATTGATTGTTAGCTTATCTCTATATGAAGCTTCCCTCTTATTTCGTGGTGAGTTAGCCCTCATGAGATGGGAGGAATCATCGGCCAAAGACGAGGCTGGCGCCAATGTAACAGTGAATGGAGAACGCTATCGCACCATGATAAACAATTTTTTGATGACGCAAATTTAAGCCCGTAATCTCCACAACATTTGGTTTCAACAAGACGGCGCTACTTGCCGCACAGCCCGTGAAACAATAGATTTACTGCGTCGTTGTTTCGGTGAGCAATTCATCTCACGTATCGGACAAATGGATTGGCCACCAAGATCATGTGACATCATTTTTTTTGTGGGGGTAATAGTGTCTAAACCAACTTCGAGTAAGGCATTGGAAGCCAACATTACTAAAGTTATTCACGAGATACCGGCGGAAGTGCTCCAGCGAGTCATTCAAAGTTGGTATTTACGGATGGCCGAATTACGGCGCAGATGCGGCAAAAATTTAAAAGGGATTTTCTCTAAAAAATAAATGTCATAAATGGTTCTTCTGAAATAATAAAGATTGTCCAATTAATTTGAACTTTCATTGTTTTATTTTAATTTAAAATCCGATACCTCTAAATTTATCTCCATTTAAAAACACTGTCATTCATTCATTATATGGAGGAAATTCTAGTAAGAGATTCTTATAATTCGATTTAATAGGCTGCACGCACGAAAAAATGTGTCGTTACCTTGCTCATTGCCGTTACCTTGAATGAACTGCAAGCGAAAGCGCGGAACGAACGACAAAGCAAACAAAGCAAACGAACGGCAACGTTCGACATCTTGCTCTCTCCTACTTAAGTGAGCGTATATGTGTATGTATATGCGCATATGTACATATATAAATTCACGTATTTGTATTTGTATATGCCTTCTTATTGATTATTATTAATTTGATTTACTTGAAGAATTTAAAATAAAACCAAGTTTGTTAATAATACCTGTTGTTTTAATGTTATTATTATTTTTTGACGTAATAACGTCTTATAATTCTATTTAGCCGGCTGCACGCACCAAAAAATGCGTCGTTATCTTGCTCATGCGTCGTTACCTCGTTATGTTATGTTATGTTATGTTATGTTATATTATGTTATGTTATGTTATGTTATGTTATGTTATGTTATGTTATGTTATGTTATGTTATGTTATGTTATGTTATGTTATGTTATGTTATGTTATGTTATGTTATGTTATGTTATGTTATGTTATGTTATGTTATGTTATGTTATGTTATGTTATGTGATGTTATGTTATGTTATGTTATGTTATGTTATGTTATGTTATGTTATGTTATGTTATGTTATGTTATGTTATGTTATGTTATGTTATGTTATGTTATGTTATGTTATGTTATGTTATGTTATGTTATGTTATGTTATGTTATGTTATGTTATGTTATGTTATGTTATGTTATATTATGTTATGTTATGTTATGTTATGTTATGTTATGTTATGTTATGTTATGTTATGTTATGTTATGTTATGTTATGTTATGTTATGTTATGTTATGTTATGTTAAAGTATATTATGTTATGTTAATGTTAACTCATTCTCTATATCCATACAAAATGTCTATCAAACAAATAAAATTAAAATTTTCTTTTGAAAAATGCAACCATTCAATTAGTATTTTCTTGTGACGTTATCACGTTAAACTATCGTCAGTAAACCGACTTTACAGACAACCTCTTTTTTTTAACTTTTCTAACATCCTATTCATTTACAATAAATCTACAAAGGTTATATTTGCATGGTACTAACTGAAACATAAGCCCAGATTGAAGCATTTTAAGAAAAATACCAACACTAAAAATGGAAAATCAATTTTTTGGCAGCGAAAAATTCTGCGTCCGCTTCACGTAGGCTTGGTAGGCTTAGCTTAAGCTTAGGAATTTGAATGAAGGCAGAATAAGTGTGGCTGATGAAGCAAACGGAAGTCTGATCTTTTAATTTGAACAAATATTGAATGATTCTTTTTAATTTTAGTTTAGTATTTTTAATTAACCCTTTCGGTACGGCTGGTACCTATGTGTACCACCAAAGTTTAAACGTCCCTAAAATGTTTAATTTACATTCAATCGAGTTTAGAAATGTACCGTGCCGTCTGTAGAGATTTTCGCAATCCGCACGTGCCTTTAGAGTACAGTTTTACATTCGCGTTATGCTCAGATTCGTGTTTTTTCTATCGAGAGTAGTTGAAAAGTGCAGCTCGTGGACGTTTTGTGAAAGATATCTGTGCATTCATAGAGATTTATTAGTAGATAACAACATATTTTAGATAACTAAGGTTAATACCACATATTTGAAGTAAATCCGGTAAGAAAATGTAAATAAAAGTATATTTTTAGTGCAAATTTTACAGGTGGTACGCATGTATACCAGTAGTCTTCTTAAGTGATACATATGTATTAGTACCAGTAGTCCGGTGAGTACAACTTATTTTTCAATAGATTCCACACAGGACTTAGTCAGTAATATGAAGCAGGACGATATGCGTAAGTTGTTGGAGAAGGAAGATGAAAGTTGCAGCGATTTGGAAGACTTTTCAGCCGGAAGCTCTGATAACTTTGTTCCAAGCGAAAACTATAAGTCAAGCTCTTCCAGTGCGGAGGACTTAGATAACGACAACATAAACGAGGATATAGGGGATATAAATGAATTCGATAAAAACACATTCGACTGTGACCAACCACATGATGAAAATTTTGACTGGAAGTCTCCGGAAGATTTTGTTCCTAAGCAAACTGCAAGCACTTCCCGTAATTGCAAAATTTCATCAGATATACCTCGCACAGTTAGTATTGGTGACATTTTTCAAGAACTTATATCGAAATCCGTTTATATGTACATAGCTCAGTGCAGGAATGAGCGTATACAGATACTAGAAAGTGAGCAATAGCAAGAAAAAAACAAAAACTAAGTAGAACTAATGCTGGCGAAATAAAAGTAATTGTTGGATGCATGTTCATTATGTGCTATAATCGACTTCCTTGCGTGAAAGATTATTGGTCCTTTCATAAATCTCTGGGTAATAAATCTATTCAAGAAGCAATTGCTAGGGATCGATTCCTATTTATCACATCTAAGATGTATTTCGCATGCCCGGAAAAACCATTAGACTGTAGTAAGACTTATTACCTAGACGATTTGGTAGAATGTCTAAAAAAACTTTCCAAAAGTGTAGACAAGACAGCTGCTTCCAAAGTATAGACGAGTCGATGACAAAATTCAAGGGCCGCAGCTCACTGAAGCAATACATGCCCCTAAAACCGGTGAAAAGAGGTATAAAAATGTGGCTTAGGTGTGACGCTGTAACAGGTTACACGTACGATTCCAATATTTATTGTGGAAAAGGCCTTGAAGAACACTCGGGAACCCTTGGAGAAAGAGTAGTAACTAAACTCATCAGCTCAGTCACAGAAAATGATGTTCCTTTGAGTTTCGATCGCTTTTTCGCATCAGTTAATCTGTTAAATACTTTACCTTATCCAGTCTTTGGTACTACAATGCGTAACGAACCAGGTATGACGTTTGTTACAAAAACTTTAAAAACAGGGGAAAAAATCTAAGTGCCATGTCCAAACGCAATTCAATTTTATCGTCAAATTATGGGAGGTGTCGATTTAGCCGATCAAATGAGTGGACTTTACGAATATGATCGGAAGTCGGATAAATGGTGGAAGAAGGTTTTTTACCGCTTTCTTATGATGGCAGCCGTAAACGCTTGGATCATTTATAATGAACTTAGAGGGAAAAAATGCCTTTGAAATCGTTTTTGGTGACCTTGGCAGATACACTCATAGATGAAGGCTCCAAAGTCACAGCTGTCGGGTTACAGAAACATTTACCCATTGAAGGCGATACACGACGGCGTTGTATTAGTTGCAGCAAACAAAAAAACAGACACGTACAAAAACAATATGCAAGGAGTGCCAAGTTCCCTTGTGCAAGTTTTGCTTTGCATCATTTCATACATAATTTTATTTAAATTATTACATTGCTTTGAACTACCATCTATGTATTTGATTACTAATTATTTGATTCTTTATAAAATTACTAATTTTGTGCATTATTTACATGCAAAATAAATGAATTATTTCGTTTTATTATTGTAAGAAAAAATATGTTTTGTAGGACGGTTGGTGCATACCTATATGTACCACATATACTCGAATTCTAATCTATACGCATATTGAGAATTGCAGTAACACATTAAGGATACGAGATGGTCAACATAGGTTAGGTTAGGTTGAAGCGGTTATCCACTGTAGGACACACTCAGGGTCATGGCCCATTGTGATGCCGCGTGGGGAACTAGCCCTTATCCCTCCTGAAAGCAATGTGTACTTTTCAAAACTTTCGTAAGATCCTTAATTTTGACAGAGCCGAGATCTTCGAATTCATTAAAAAATTGTTCGCCCAAAATGGCGAGTCTACGTCTGGATAGCGCGGGACAGTGACACAGAAGGTGCGGAATCGTGTCTGCCTCTTCCTCATCTAGACAACTTCTGCAGAAGTCATGTGTCTGCACACCCATTCTCTGGGTTACCCCATAATAACTTAAATCGGTGTGTTAAGACTGTGCTTATCTCCTCTTAGTAGAAGTTCCGTGCGTTTAGCATTGAGAGTCGGCCACAGCTGTCGGGCGATTTTGCAAGTAGCTTCATTATGCCATCTTTCATTCGCTGCTCTTGCAATTTTCTCAAAGATGGGTCTGTAAGGGTATGCGTGTGTCATTGTTTGTGTACTCGTCAGTCAATTTGGTACCGATTTTCGCTAGTTCATCCGCTCTGTAGTTCCCCTCCATGTCACAGTGGCCAGGAACCCATGTTATCATAAGATAGGAAAATCACTCCATATCCCTTACAGCATTTGAGGAGCTTAAGGCTTTGAAATATTTCAAAGAACATTCAGAGATTTCTCTCCCACTTTTGTCTTATAACAAAATCCTTCACACGATCAGAAGGAAGCTGTCAACTAACCAGCCAGCTAAGTAGCAACAACTACAAATCGGTTACGGCGAAAGGCAGGAAACTAAGAGTTTCCATACTAGGTTAGGTTAGGCTTGAGTGGTAGCCACTCAGCATAGAGATTTATCATACTTATAGAGTGGATGCACTTAAGTCTGGAGGCTTATTGAGAAACCACAAGCTTAGACTCAAATTCGCCCTAAAATTCCAAAGTAGTTTTCCTGCTAGGTTATTATATTTTATTATTTTTTTTTTTTACTGAAAACTTTGTCCCTCTTTCTGTAGTTCAGAATATGTTTAGTTGATTCTTAGTAAATTTTAATACTCACAGATTTAATAAATTACTATCCCCTCTTACAGATGCTGCTTAACATATCGTCATAACCCACATCCGTATAGGAAGCTGATGCATGATTCCCCATCATTATTCAACCGGCAGGCAGGCTGGAGTATGTTTGATGTAAATCTGTGATACTTCAATTCAATTAAACCGCAACTAGCAAATCATGCCTGGGGCGCACAAGCACCACTGCTGCTTCTTCGAAAATTCATGCGTTGCTCCTGCGCCCTTTGCCCAAAGGAGCGAAGGGCCGACTGACTAACTGACTAACTGACTGCCTGCATCAACATAATCTGCACTTAATGACTTCAAAGCTTTAAATAAATCAAACTAAATTGACAATAAATTGTTCACCGCATTTTTTGCTTCCTTATTTCGCTTTATTTCTCCCCCTTTTTTTTTTTTTGGGTTTATCAATGCGAAAATGCTAAAGGTGACGCTGGAGATCGACAACCAGATAACCGCAAAATGTTGTAAGGAAGAGCGTATAAAATCAACACTGCAAAAAAGAGGAGGGAAAACACAAAGTAAAACATGAAAAAAATCACGAAACTTGTGTCGATAGTTGGCGTAATTTCGGTTAGTGTTGGCGGGGGGAGAACATGTGCACATACACATACGTACATATGTTAGCATGTAATCTATTTAGTTGTTGTTGTTTTGGTATTAGTTTTGCGACCACTGCCACTGTCTTTTATTTATTGCCGTTAATATTTTAAATAAGGGGAGGCAATCATGGGCATCACAAACTTTGTGGAAAACAAAAAAACTTAAAACTTGCTGTTGCAAACTTATCGCTGGCTATCCTTCGCTAGCTACTACTACTGAGGAAAGTAAAAAGTAGCAGTACACTCGTATAGAAAAGTTCCAAAAACGAACTTGCAACAGCATAGCTACGAGTTGATTGAGCTTTTATGACCCGAAATTGTCAATCACTGACGTCAAAGTTGCATAGAATTGGGGCACATTTTAGGTGCACTTGCCAACCAGCTTTTTCTCAAGTTGAAAAGCATAATTTTCGCCTAACTAAAAATACCCGAGGTGCTGTTGAGAATCAATGTTAAGAACTTGAGAATCATCATTTGATAAGGGAGTTTCACTTCAAAATTTCCATCAGCAGCAGTCAGCCCCTATCGCCAATCATGGTTGCACTCACTAAAGCGGTAATGTCTGAAGCAGCTCAAGAATCCATTCTCGGCACCGATCTCTGGAATCTGAGCTACGGCGAGATCTTGAACATAGAAATGCTAAAAGACACATATGTATCTCGCTGGATATGCAGCCGATATAGCGGCGCTCATATCAGCGCGATATACCGAAGATGCCAGGAGGATACTGAACCAAGTCATGCTCAGGACCCAATTTTGGTTTTAGGATCATAGCCTGGAACTCGCCAACTTAAAAGCGAAGTCATCCTGATGACACGTGGTCACATGCCACTCGACGTCAGCATGCAACTAGGCAACATGTCTCTAGTGACTCAAAAAGCGCTGAGATAGCTGGTGGGCGGGTACTTAAGCAGCGAAGATCAGGGGAATGTTAAGCAGTGGCGTGTTAACATTACCTCACTTATGGGAAAGGCGGATTTCCCTATGATTATGATAACTAGAACATCTGACTACGCCACAACTTCAAGACCCTTCAACGTCTGCGTTTACGATTAAGCGTTTAAGATTACTTGGCATAGGGAATAAAAGCTCAAGCGAAAAGGTGTATCGTGTAGTTGCTGTTGTCTTGGAGTGTTGATATTGTATTTTCATCGTTTTATGGATCCAGAGTAGTCAAGGGATGCAACAGAACAGCAACTGAGTCAGAGTGGATGGAAATGGATGTATTGCAAAGCAACAGCTCTAAAGTTTATAAAAAAACCTCGAACAAAACTGTCTCAACTTATATACTTTTAAGGTAAAGTTTTTGAGCATTGCTTGGACAATTTTTATCCTGGTGGGATGATATTTTAAGAAGACCACTCTCAATTCCAGCATAGCTTTGGTATGTATTGTAGTTAAGGGAGAAACTGTCCTTGTAAATTGTCTTTGTTGCTTTGTGTTTTGTAATGATTTCGTAAACCGACTGCGTCGCCCGCATTCAGGAGGAAAAGTAGGCTTCGCTGACAGCTGTGTGATTCGCATTGTCACACCTCGGAATATAAGCGGCTGTTATGAGTTTTAATATCAATATATTTCCTTCTTATTCTACATCTTCTATAAAAATGGTGAAGCCGGACTCTTGGAGAAGCATTTTCTCATTTGTAGTTAAGACCTCCGAGCCTCATTCGAATTTATTTTTCTGTGAATTTTGATTTGTTAGAAGTTTCTTCAATCGTGACGGATATACACTTTTTAAGCAACAGAAAAGTTTAATGCATTTTTAATCACATCTGCAGTTGGTATTTCATAGCATTTCATATCTTCTCTCCTTAAATATGAAGTATACAAATGGTTACCTTGTTCTGAGAATGTATGTATGTATAAAATTTTAAGATTCTTGAAAAATTAATGGCACGTATAAGTAAACATACAAACATATTTGCATACACATGACAGCACAAACGCACATCACACAGCAAAGACAACATGCAGGCATACACTCTGAGGAGGCACTCACATGCATGTATATGTGTATGCATGTATGGATATAATACATCTGTGTTAACAATAATAGCAGCGCGACATATTGTCCATTTTTATTAATTCTTTTTTATATATTTTTTTTTTAATTTTTTTATTTTTGTTTTTTTATTTTTTTTTTATTTTTTTAAAAAACATATACATATGTACCTTAAAGTTTCCAATTTTTTCACAAAATTTTAAAAAGTTCAAGTAATTTACTCAGTATTGTTTCACACATTTTTTACTTCAGCTGGTCTTAAAGGTTACAATAATATTCAGAAATTAGTGTTGAACAAGTTTTCATATAATCTACAGACAAAATTTCTTTCTCATCCCAAAGATCTGATGCTAACACCTTTTTGACCGACTTCTGGACACGAACTCCATTCGGAGCCGAAGCACAAGACTTACACCACTATTTAGCCTCTTGTTTTGTTCTAGGATTATGGTGATAGTGATGAATTAAGGCACCAAATCCACTTTATTCTATCGAAAACGCTCTAAATGTTGCTGAGAAAGTCGCATTCGGAGTGTTTTTGTTCCACTGTTAGCGAATGCAGCACTCAGCTGTGTGCACAAGCTTTCTAAAACCCAGTCAGTCAAAATATAGCTTACACTGCCCAATGAGATGCCTAGGGCTTCTACTAAATTTCTTTCAGTCACGATTTTCTAATACATTTTCTTGTATTTTTTCCACGATTTCTGGGGTTGTTGCTGTTTTTTGACGTCCGAGGATCGCCTTCAAGGCTTGTACGGCAACATTTAAATTCAGCAAACCCATCATTCTTCTGTACTAATTGAAGGCGAAAAGTCTTCATACACTTTCAACATTCATTCATAAATTTCCTTTGCTTTTGAACCTTCCAAAAATAAAAATTCAATCCACACACGATAATTTTTTTCATTATAGAAAATCGTGGGACACGTCGATACTAAATGGCTTGTAAACAAAGAATTAATTGCCGGATAAAAATTAAGCTTCACATACATTCATAGTGGAGAGGATACCAACATAACAAAAGTGAAATTTGGCTAGTAGTATCGAACCGCAAAACTTATTGAACATCTAACTGGAATAATTCACTATTTCCAATGCTGCCAACTATCTAATCTGATATTTGGCGAGTTCCATTAGGCAGAGCTCACACAGGGAAACATTCGTGGCTTCAACTTTGGGAATTCTCTTTTGATGTTCCATTTTTTAGTGTATAGTCTAATAGCAATATTGATGAGAACAAGAACAGAAAAGGTATTGGCTGAACACGAGCATCACAAGCAACGCGTTGAAGCAACAAAATTTCCCTGCATGAATGCGATCTTGCTAATACAATGAGTATTTTTTTATAAGAAGGGGAATCTTAGATAAATACCTTCAACATAAACGGCGTGAACAATTAATTTTATATTAGATTAGGTTAGATTTGGACAAGCACAAGCACTCAGTCAGGAACCCCATTGTACTACACCCGGATAGATTGTAGTAGAAGGAATAGAGTGCAAGGATAGATACAGTATGAATGGTAAGAAATTGGTTTCAGTTCACTCTTCAGCGAATCTTTTGGAGTCATTGATGAATCTTAAGAAATCCCCAAGAGGAATACTATCTTTATCAGTGCTTAGAACATTGCACTCCAACAGTCCAAGTCTGATTCTAGAAAATGCCGGACAGCTACAGAAGAAATGCTCTGCAGTGCCCTCATTCTCAAGTATACATTCTAACTCTCAAGATACGCATATTGGATCACCAATGATTCCCATAGTACCCATGGGCTGACCACAGGCGTTGTGCCCTTTGACTACACCTACCAGTACTCTCAGGTCCTTTTTACTAAGTATTAGGAGAAAAATCGCTAATTTCCAGTTTGGTTCTTTCACAAAGCGAGCACTTAGCTACTCTGCAGGAGCTCAACTTAGTTCAACGTTTTCTATGGACCTCATGAAGTCGTCAATTCATAATTGAGCAGATTGACCCCTAGGAAGGTATTCCTGCAGAACTTTCATTAGCTAGTTTATCAGCCAACTCGTTCTCTGTAATACTACAATGTCCAGGCACCCAAAAAACGATAAATTTTGTTGTGTTTTACAATACTGTTAAGTTTTGTTTTACATTCAGCTACTAGTTTCGAAGAGCAGCGCGGGTTAGCAAGGGCTCGCAGTGCGGTTTGAATGTCACTACGAATTCCAATACTACTACCCCGCCACTTTTTCTCATTTAGCCAGATAGCATGGACTTCCGTTAAAAATATTGTAGCCATCTGTCCTGTAGCGTAGGAAGTAAGTACCATCCAGATCCGCTACCATCGCTGGTTTTGGATCCGTCGGTGTAGAAAGTGTGCTGAAATCCCGTCAATAGGTTCTCTGGACTTAACCATTGATCTGTATCTGGGATCAAAACGTCATACTTCCTATCGAAGTTAGCGTAAGACCCCAAAGCCAAAAGGAAGTTAAATCAGGTAATGACCCGAGTTCAGACATGGCTAGAAGACCATGGATTAAAGCTGGCCACAGAGAAAACAGAGATAATCCTTCTAACGAACAGACGTATCCCATTAGAAGTAGACATACAAGTTCTCGATGCCACTTTATCGACAAAAAGAATGGTCAAGTACCTAGGAGTGCAATTAGACACAAGGCTAACCTACTGGGCGCACATAAATCATGTTGCCACAAAAGCGAAAACTTTTAATGGAGACGACGAACTCGAGTCTCTTATACGGATGCGAAATATGGACAGATTTTCTAAGGGTGCAATGCCGGCGGAAAACTCTGCAATCTGTGCAGGGCACCTGCGCTCTTTTAGTTGTCTGTGGAACCATGCCTATAGGTATTCTAGCACAAGACAGCAAACGGAGATGGGAGGCAAAGAACACAAGAATCCCAGTACCACACTTCTCCGATATTAGAGTTCAAACGCTCACACTTTGGCAGGCAAGATGGAACTCTGAACGGTACGGTAGATGGACATCGAGACTTATACCCGATCTAAAAAAAGTGGGTAGAAATAAAACACGGTGAGGTTAACTCTCACCTATCACAGTTTTTGTCCGGACATGGGTCCTTTCGGAAGTATTTGTGGCGAATGGGAAAAGTGAGCCTACCAAACTGCATATATGGAGATACCGAGTATGATGATGCGGATCACACCTTCTTTAAATGCGAGAGGTGGAACGTAAAGAGAACAGGTCTGCAACGAGCTATTGGTGTATTTACACCTGAAGAAATTATCGACAAAATGATGATAGGCGAAGAAAAATGGAATGCCGTCACAAACTTTGTGAATGATATTATCCGAAAAAAGAAGCGCGAAATCGAAAGTTATGCTGAAGAGCATTGAGCATAGGTTTCTCAAAACAGCCAACCCTGGACGCAGGGTAAGTAAGTAAGTGTCCCTCTTAGGACGCCGTCTTGGCCCTCTACCTCGAAGCAATGCGGAAGCAGTCCCGGGGTGGAGGGAAAAATCCAAGAGAAGAGGAGGGATATTTTTAGTGGAATCACCACACACGTAGTAGCAACGGTTACTATGTGGTGCGAAGGCATTTTTAACCCAACTTCACCGCCAAAATAAAAAACAAAAAAAAACAAAAAACACGTAAGACCCCCGATTACCCGGTGATATCGAGAACAGTGTGCACCCCGCTCCGACAATTGGTGGAAAATCTGACAGTGGCCAGTGTTTTCTTCGTTTCCCCAAACTCCGTTTTACACGAGTCTGTACGATTCCTACTGCTCGCTAAAGGTACACCTCATTTGGGACCACGCACAGTGAGTACTACCTTACTGAACTGGACTTGCGAAACAGTACACCAACGTACTAAACCCTGAACTCCGACCTCTGTAGCTTTAATTTCGCCCTGCGGTTCCGCCGTTTAAGCTTTGCTTCCCTGGGCCAAGCTGGCAGATATGGCACCTCATATACGCTTTTGTCTACTCTACGTCTTGGCGTATCGAAGGCACAAAATATTTGTATAAAAAATAGAAGAAGAAAAAAATTTAAACTTTGCATTATATCGCGCTGCTATTATTGTGAACACATTTTATGTATGTATGTATGTATGTGCACATGTGTATATGTATGTATAGTAAATATCGGTATGCATATAAATAATGACTCCAACACCCGCTTCAACACCTGGCTTGGTATCCCCAAGACGGACAAATGCACCTGCAAATCTGTTATGTCTCCAACCATTTGCTATTGTCTTTGACATGTCCTGCCTGCTGCCAAGGCTGGTACTGGTGCTGGTGCTGATGCTGCTGCTACTGCTACTGTCATTGCTGCCTGTTGTTGGCTGCCATCAGCGGCGACAACATCAGCATCTACATCAGCTACTATCAGCGCGTACAAATCAGCAAAGCAACTTCACACAGCTACGGTGTCACACTGGCGACGGAGTCAGGCACCTTAGCCAACATTTAGCAAGCCTGACAGCCTCCTAGTTGTACCAACCAGATTGTGTGCCAGCTGAGAATGCTCTCGTCCAGCTTTTACATTCCTACACAAGTACACACATAAGGCGTATCGGCAGAGGGAAGCTGTAGAATTTATCGCCGCTTTCGACTTGATTTAGCGTGTTTATGTTTCGCCTCACTAATGGTTTCGTACGAGCGAGTGAAGGCCCAAATAGCATTCAGAACGCTGGGTGTCAAGGTGTTTCTTTTGTTGTTCGACTGAGCTGTAACATCTTTGCACTGATTTGCTTGACTACTGCCACATGTGCGCAGTGCTTTGCTCATTGGATCAGTGCGCTTGCAACACTTCAACTTTGCTTATGCTGCTCACTGCAAAATTTATACTTCCAGATGCGTACAAATGTGTGAGTAAGATTGTGTTGTTGTTGTTGTTGTTTTACTTAGTCACAGTAGCCATGGCACAAGCTCACACTTCCGTTAAGGACGACAAACGATGCGCTTCCATTTCAATTGTCGAAGCTCGTCTTCGTCAGCATTATTACAAATGGCACAGTGTTTAATTTTGGAAATTTGGAAGTTAGAAAAACCGAATATTTGACTAGCATGTAAAGCTAAGATGATGAATGCACGAATGCATAGGCAGATATTAGCATGAAATTTCATTAGTAAGCTTCGTTATGGAGCGCTAAAAATAATACTCGAACTAATGAGGATCACCGCATGGATGGATTGATGGATGGGGATAGAGTTCAATGCGATAAGGGTGAGAAGCTTTGTTAAGAATTGTGAAAAATATTGCGCATCAAGACATGGATACTCAAGTTATATCGGCGCTTAAACTCATTATTGGGTGATTGACCGATTTTCTCCTCCTATTTGATTTATGCGCCTTGAAGTTGTTCTAGGAAGGAAGTACCTACAGTTTTATAATGACTCCGAACAACATATGGTCTTTATGGGAAGATTTCATGGGAGAAATACACTCCGAAGTTTGCCACTGCTATTATAAATAACTTTTTCTATCTTTTGATGATTCGAGTCCGTGGTTTCAAAGCCGTGCACTTCTAAATGGTAGTCATGCACAACCCCTTGGGCCTCGACGGCCGCTCACAAGTGAGTATAGGGAAAAAGCGATATGATCCACGCTTTTTTAAAGAAAGAGTAATACAAAAGTAATTTCAATAGTGAATGAACAAACAGACGGACGCTTAGGCCAGAATGCTGTCAGAAAAAAGAACAGATTGTGCGGTAGATAAAAAAAATGGCTGATGGTTGACGAACAGATGAGCCATTCTACAAGCTTGTACCGACCTCCTGAAAGACATGCCGGTCAATGACCTGAAACACTCTTTCGAAAAGCTTTTATATCACATAAAACAGTGTATCGAGGCCAGAGGGGACTACTTTGAATAAATAAACTCGAAGTTATCAGAACAAAGCTCCTGTCGTTTCTATTTTAGCTCAGTCTTCTTTATTTTGGACTTCACCTTGTAGATATAAGAACTGACTGACGATTGACGAACAGATAAGCGATTTAAAGCAAATACTTTTTAAGACTTTCAATGGTGATATCTGATAAACCAAGTATTCAATGATGCACACAATAATCCACCAGCAGTTTATACGTAATGAGATAAATAAACGAAGTGAGTCCTGCTTTTCATTTCATTATGAGCCGTATTATCCTTATTTGGAACAAGGGCAACATCCCTACCTTTGTGTACCCAGCATCGGAAACATCAAGCGATTTAGAGGAGCTTCTTGATATCATTCGACTAATTCGTCTACTATTAGGGATGATAATTGGAAGGTTTCTCAGTGAAATTCCTTTTCGGATCACAGCTTGTTACTTTACGAAATCACTTTCGCACTGGAAACCATATCTCTCCACAGGAACCCTAAAAGAACCGGCTGGTCTCTATTCAATAGAGTTTTCAATAATAAGTTGAAGAGGTGAACATTTTCCTACTCATCCACTGATCAACTGGGCAAGCAGGCGGAGCGCTTAGAGCCGTCCTATCAGACTGACATCAAAGTGGCTAATCCAGCATATTTCAGCAAGAAAGACATTTCTGGTGGAGCAAGACGTCGACCGACTTCAAAAAGAGAAGGCCAGAAGGGTTTTTAATGGATGCTACCAAACTTAAAACTTTCAAACTTACCGTGTAATTTTGAAAAAGTACAGAAACCCATTAAATAGACGAAACGCAAGTTTTAGAAAGAGTACTGCAAGTCCATTGAATCCGTGAAAAATTCTGTTAGACTAAACAAGATCCTTTCGAGGGACCACTGCAGCAGAGCTCTTGTAAAAGAGAAGATGGGGAAGAGGCTGAACTATTCTAAATAATTGTGTTCCCGAAAATTAAATTGCCTCACGTGACATTATCGACAAGAGTCAACAGATAGGGTTGCGTGATGTTTCCCTGGAATCTATCCTGTCGGTTGACAGAACTACGCGGCCAACCAATAGTTTTAGCCTCTTTAAATCTCCTGGTATTTAGTTCTAGTGTGTAGTTTAGTGTTCAGTTCCAGTGTTTAGTTGTAAATCATCTTTGCAAGTTTTCACCTACGAAGCCTTTGCAATTGATCTAAAAAGTTTTTGGTGAAACACCATCTGTAGAGAACAACTCAGAAAAAACCCCAAAACTCCTTGAGATATGCAGAAGAAAATGGGGTTGAATTGGCCACGTTCTTTGTATAAAACGTGATAACCTAAGAAGAGCCGTGATTGAGTGGAGTCCCCAAGGCGGCCGTAAACGAAGATGGCCATCAAACACTTGGAGACGATTTTTAGATTTGCAATGCACGCCATGAATTTAAGCTGGAATGAAGCTAAGACACTGGCACAGAACAGATGTGAATGGAAGGTATTTGTTGTGTCTCTTTGTTCCGCCCTGAAACTGTAGAAAATAATACAATTTGCAAAAGGAAGGAACATCTTATGAAGTCTGCTGAAATGTAGTAGTTGTATTTTTTTTTCCCCATTCATTTTTGCCGAATACTACTGAAGTCATAGTCCTAGATCAGCATCAGCATTTGGAGCTACAGCTCACTCCCACTGAGCTGCTACACAAAATACATCATTTGACCCGAACCTCACCTGATTCCATCCAGTTGGTGGCTATGAGTTTTGGAGTGTCGTCTTCTAGTTCGTCGAATTATCTTGATATTGGTCCCCTTCTTATTCTTCTTGGTTAACGGTTAACATGGCGGTTATTTCCTTCTTCTTCTTGGTTGGCGGTTAACATGCTTACGCGATTTGGTTCAATTTAACAAAGCGCCAGAATCGTTTCTTTCTCGTGCTAACTGGTGTCAGTTGAACACACCAAAAGAAACCAATTCCTTCTTCATCTGATATTTCCAACGCAGAGAAGCCCCTCCACTTCATCTGCTATCGCATCGAGCATTAGCTCCATTCGGACGACATGACCCAGCCAACGAAGCCTATGGGTTTTTATTCACTACGCTACGTTTATGTCGTCGAAAAGCTCATACAGCTCATCGTCCCATCACCTGCGGTACTCGCCGTTACAAACGTCCAAAGGTCCAAAAATCTTCCGCAGAATCATTCCCTCTAACACTCCAAGGGACGTCTCTTATTGGCATCGTCCAAGCTTCCGAACCATACGTTAGAACGGAGCCTTACAGAGTGCTCGTCGATAGAGGAATTTACTGCTCAGTTGCCTACATAATCCAAAATAGCAAATGTTGGCATGAGAGTTTCTCCGTTGGGTTTCGTGAAGGATGATTCCGTGTGTAGAAATCTACGCAAGTGGGAAAGTGTCTGATTATCATTCACTTAGGAATGGCCAGGATACTCCAAGCATCTTACAACTTCCGGGCTTCGCCCAAGCATCCTCTAGATAGCTCCCGAACATCTGCTTGAGAGCGAGCTAATGTAAGAAGGCGAATCAACACAGGATATCTAGTTGTGCACTGAGCTTGGGACCCGCCACGTAGAAATCCTTCCCCAATGAAAAACAAATATGAAAACTGCAAATACTCCAGCGGCAATTGTTTTTTGCTGAGCTCTCATAGAGTCCATATAGAGTTCATTCTCATGGCATCGCCTAGCTATCTTAGTCTTTGAGCTTCGAAAAACCGTACAACATTTTCTCCTCTTACAGGTTTAGACAGTTCACGTTTCCATCTAATACGTCACCCGCCTTTATCTTTCAATGCACCGAAGATTTGTCGGACAAATTGAGATGAAGTACTTGTCAGTCATAGTTCTTAGCCCGATATAAATTCGAGTAATTCCGGTAACGCAGAGTCGACTGTCGGAGCTTCCCTAAAGTTTCTAATTGGTGCCAGTTAGCATGAAAAAGAGAAAACTGGGTTGGCGGTGAGTTTTTTAAACTCGGCCAAAATCTTTTATTTGGGTATAACGCTATTAAAAAATACCGGTCAGAAGAAAAAATTTGAAACGTTTTCTGCTTAAAAACCAAAACATCTGTCAAGAGTATTCGAACACTCACGATAAATGCACCCGAGAATCGATTATTCATTACTGGTATAACTCAGACTTCTATTCGGCCAATGACTGCACTCCGGCAGCATTCACCAAACATTCATGGGGTATGTTTAAGCTGTTGCAACAACAATAAAAATACCTACTCACGATTGTGATCTAACTTTAGTCTCACTAAATCACTGTGCTTTGCATCTCATTGAATCCCTCAACAGATTCCCATTGCTAGAAATACTTCTAAATGGCAACTGAAATGTTGCCTTCCACTTCAGTAGCGCCGCTACCTTGATGCGATGTTCGCACACCATACAATACTGTCACCGGAGCTGTTACCTGTTAGCTGTCACTGTCACATGCAGTACGAGCAGC
Organism: Anastrepha fraterculus; assembly: GCA_037575425.1. Lineage (NCBI taxonomy): Eukaryota > Metazoa > Arthropoda > Insecta > Diptera > Tephritidae > Anastrepha > Anastrepha fraterculus. The sequence goes on along the minus strand of JAYXIM010006054.1, from coordinate 38,135 downwards.
AGCCGAAACAACAGCAGAAGGGACGATAAGAATCCATGCTAAGCAAACATCTGGCATCAGCCACGCAAAGCAAATCAATTGAAATGCAAATTCAAGGCAATTTTTTCACCATAAAAGGTCAAGTACGCCAACGTGGGACAGTTGGGCAAGTAAGCAGGGAAGAAAAATCACCAAATGGATAAGAGAGCTTAAAAGCGATTACCTAACGATTTCAGCGAAAAACAGTAAACAACAACAGCAATAAAGAAGGCGATAAATGCGAAAAAATGCTCAAAGTAAGAAATGGTCAAAATAAGCACATCAAACATTTTGACACAACTCATTATCCCGCCTGGCATGCCACATTTTTCACCAGCTGTCCGCCGCAGTGGCAGCAGTAGTTGTCCTGCCTCTTTTGGGCCATCAGGCACCACGCACCAGGCAGCAGGCACCAGTCACTTTGTAAATTATGAAGGGAACCCTCTTTGTATACCTTTTTGATGTCGCTGCGCTTATCCCTTGTTCTTCTGGTTTCTTCTGGTTTTTATGCTTCGCTTCTATTGTTTGCTTTATTCTTCTTTTTCTCCTCAATTTGCAGTCTGACTTCGCTTGATTTCAGCGTGCCACTGATAAGCGTTCGCATTTAAATTTACGCAAATTAATGAGCCAAAGGTGTCAGAGGTTGCTTACCTTTACTCACGCGCTCTCGTCCTCACCTCCGGCAATGCTGTCGCCGCTAAGTTGTACACATACGTACACGAATGTTTCATCTTGTTCGTCGTCAGCGTTGGAAATTTAGGTTTTTCCCCCCAAACTTCTCTTAATACTTTGTTTGCTGTCATTATCGTCAACATTCTGTTCGTTCATGGCAATATTGCTGCCACTTGTTCTCATCCAGTTGGCATTCGCCATCCGCTCCGCTGACGAACGTCATCCCTACCAACGCCTCACTTTGCTGTTGTTGGCAGTTTCAAACACCTGAGGTGATGACTTGACCGACCAACCAAAGCCGATGACTTTAAGGTGCGAAGTTGATGCATATCGGTAACGCCAAGCGGATGGATACAACAAAGTTATGTTGCGTATCCAGCGGCTAGCTTTTGGAGTGTGCTCTTAGGTAAGAGAGCTGCAGGAAAGCGTCTGTTCGCCACACTTTGCTGCTCGCGCGCCACTCTTCTACACTGGCGACATGGCAACATTAATGCTCGTCAAGTTTGCTGCTTTGTTTCTTGTTTATGTGGGCATTGATATTGTTGTTGTGTCATTGTTTTGGCTTGCATTTAGAAAAACAGCAACAAAAATGCAATGTCATTTAACTGAAATAAGAAGAAAAGCCAGCAACTGTAAGCAAATATTGCACACACACACGAATGCAAAACAAATAAAAAGCAGGTGATAAGCCTTTAAGGATAATATTGTTTTCTTATTTAAGCGGCAAGATTGCCAAATCGCTAAAAATGTCTTTGCAAAATTCAAATACAATGCATCTTTTTGGGAAAAATTGGTTAACCTGGTAGCAAATTATGTGAGCGAGCCCAAGTACCAGAGTGTAACAGTCAGAACTTTAATTTAAATGTATGTAGCTGAAGCTTCACTAAAAGAGCGGCAGCTGCAGGATGATCTTATTAGGTAGGTATACAAGTTGGATGGACGTCCGCTACAGTGAGCAAAGCGTTGTTTTCAAAAACATCCACAGGACATCAGATCACACAGAAAGTTCTTGCTTTGAACACGGAAAATCTCACTACCTAAATAGGTTCATACTATATGCACGCTCCACTCAATAGAAGCTTTATGAGTATAATTTTTATTAAAAAGTATTTGAAAATTAATATTTTGAAGCAGTAATGAGTAATTAATGCCATCCTTAATAACCTTGCGCACAAACGAGAGGATAAGTAGGAGGATAACTTTCTAAAGACCTCAAGCTGATTAGTAGCAAACGGGATATGAAGGATGGAAAAGGAACCGAAAAAGAGTCCACTTTAAATTTGAATTTCATTCAAATTTTATTTAAGTCTATGATACCAATAATCTTACAGACGATATATCTATTTACTTAAAGGGAAAACAAAACGAGGTACACCGCCTGTCATTAAACAAACAGTCAGTGCACTCGCGTATAGGCAACCACGTCACTGTTGACAGTTATGATTTCGAGGTTGTAAAAGACTTCGTTTATAAAGAACCAGCATTAACACCGATAGCAATGTCAGCCTTGAAATCCAACTTCGCCAATAAGTGCTACTTTGTACTAAGTCGGCAAATGAGTCGTAAAGTCCTCTCTCGACGAACAAAACTAACACTCTCGCAAGGCTCTCATCATGCCCGTCCTAACGTATGGCGCAGAAGCGTGGAGGATGACAACATCCGATGAAGCGACGCTTGGCGTGTTCATGAGAAAGATTCTGCGTAAGATTTTTGGACCTTTGCACCTTTTTTGGCAACGGCGAATATCGCAGGCGATGGAACGATGAGCTGTATGAGCTTTACAACGACATAGACATAGCACAGCGAATAAAGATCCAGCGGCTACGTTGACTGGGTCATGTTGCCCGAATGGATACAAACGCTCCGGCTCCGGAAGTATTCGATGCGGTACCAGCTGGTAGTAGGGGAGGAAGAGGAAGGCCTCTGGAAAGATCTGGTAGCAAAGGACTTGGCTTCACTTTGTGTATCCAACTCGGTTAGCATGAGAAAGAAACGACTGGCGCGCTTTGTTAAACTCGGCAAAATCGCGCCAATTAAGAAGAAGAAGAATTCCTACAGGCAAGAGCAAAATAGAGCTATTATGAATACTTGGACGCATTTCTCGAATAGAAAAGAAATTTTACCATAGCAAAATCTAGGTCAAGTAGTCTGTAGATACTACTTAACTCAGCAAGAGTCCTCGTAACAGGGGCAAAGTTTTGGTAGTTCGGTTTGACTGTTTTTATATAGTAAAAACATAAAATTTTATGAGCATTGAAGTGAATCTGTTTAGAACTTCAGGACATTCAACAAAACCACAAATAGCATCAAAAACAAAAATCAAGAACTGAAGTGGGCGTCTATTGGCAAGGAACTCCAGATTTTTTGCCCAACCGAGCACTGTGGGGTAGTAGTGAATCCGAGAAATCAAGAGGTTGCAGAGCTAATCGAATATTACTTCTTTGTACCATTTCAATTCTATTTGAACGGCGGGCATATATTGGATTCCTTATTAAAGATGCATATTCGAGCTTAGAACAAACTCAGAAATGCTAAATTAGCATAAATGAACTTCATAAATGGCGCGTACTCTTCTGTTAGGTGTTTGACCGAGACCTCCTCCTCTTCTTTGTGGTGTGCGTCTTTATGTTGATCCACAAATAGAGCGACCTACAGCTTAAGCCGTATACGGAGAGCAAATAGTTTTTTATGAGGAGGTTTTTCATGCACGAAATACACGCTGGGACTTGCCATTGCCCGCCGAGGGATGACCGTTATTAGAAAAAAATTTGTCTATCATTTTGCTGTTCTATGCACGGAGATTCGTATCTATGCACTCCCCAAAGGTAGTCACGCACCAACTTTTTCGGCTACCGCGGCTGCCGGCTAAATCTTAGGCAATATCTGACTAATATATTTTACGAATGTAAAAGTACAGTAAAATGTCAGGCCATAGATAAAGTTTAAACAGACCCCAAATAAAAAGGTCCAAAAATACTCTCCCGAAGAGGCATTGTATAGAGTTTTTGACTTTCATTATATTTTCCTTGAAGGATTGAAGCTTTTGACCATGCCTCTTCAGAGCCATTTATCGCACCGTTTGGCGTCCATCAAGGAAGCATATTGGGACCTCTGCTGTTTGTCTTACTCATTATGATTTCGGTTCCTATTTCTCACCACCTAATAATCTACTATAACACATGGGTTGAAAAGTCCAGGGGGCCTCAAAATTTCCATCAAGAACTACGCAATCATTCCAGTGCCGCTCTAACATTTCAATACCACTTTTGTATTTAGAATTTAGAATTCTGCCTCAAAATAGGACTCAGTTTCAGTGATAACCTCTTCATTCGCGCGAAATTTCTTCCGGCGAGCATTTTTTTAGTAGCGTCGCTCTTAGCACAAAAATTCACGAACTTATCAATGAAATATCACGAAATTTTAACAGCTGTATTTTTAAGGTTAATACTAACTAAAAAAATAGGTGCATACAATAAAAGTAGTGTCATCTATGTGTTAGGCCCGGGACTTTTCAGCCCATGTATTATACAGCGAAACTACTGTCATAGTCGCGTTGCACTCTTGGGAATAGAGCTACCATTTGAGGAGAAAATTCCTTAGAGATTATTATTATGGTCTTTGTTTGTAAGCATGCTATATATAAAACTTATATCAGGTACTAACCACTACGGTTTTCCGCCATTGTCAATAGAGGTTAGACTTCCTGAGGAGGTAGTAAAGGAAGTGGGAAAATGCTGGACTTGCTTGATGTACTATGTGACTATGCGTAGCATAGGGAGTTTTTTTGGCATAGGCAGGCCTTAAGATAGAGAAAAAGAAGGGTACTATGCTGCCACTACATAGTAGAGCAATGCATGGAGGTTTTGTCACAGGTCTCCTCAGGCTGCGAACTCATTTTAATATGCACGAGGAATGCTAAAACAACTCTTTTGCGACCAGCTTCAAAAATATCAATGCGGATTCATAAATAGCATTATGAATTCTTAAATTTAACTATTCTTCTTCTCAACATGTAAATTAGTGTATGTACAACTTGCTGCAAACACTTACACGGCCCACGGAAAAAATATAGCAACTCAACATTTTGGCAAGTTTTGATTATTTATTTATTTTTTAACTTAAATGTTTTTTTTTTTAATTAATAATTAAATCATATTAGTCAAAGTTTAAAACTTTGTGCAGGGCTCATAAAAATTCAACAAAATGGTATCACAATTTTTAAACAGAATAAAAAAAAAAACAATTATATAGCAATTATATATAAATTTTGAAAAAGAAGTTTGATGCTGCTCAAAATTCTCGTTTAATAACGATCATTTTTGTCCGAGACGATACTGTATTTTCTCATATACAATAAAAAACACTTTTCTTGGATTTGTTATATGGAGAAGAGCACAGGTCCATCATAGAAAGAGTTTATAAAGAGTTAGTACGATTTTCTGGCAACTTGAAATATATACTTTAATGTTTGAAAATTTTTTTTATTTTTATTTTTAATCTGATTAAAAATGTTGAAATTTTGATGAACATTTTTCTAATTTTTGTATAAACTTTCTGCATCTTTAACCTCGGCCAAAAGTATTAGCCACCCCTCTGAAACTCAAGTTGGTTCAAATGTGGCTATCAAAGTGACCACTGCTTTTTGCAAATGCGTTGCTGGCATGTTTAACCTTTGATCACAACAATAAATTGTGTTATGGGAAAAGCCATGGGACACTTGGCGCGACAAGTCTAAAAAGTTGCATTTTTAAACCTATACTTAAAATATTTCGGCATTTAAATTTGGATGCCAATGAGTAAAAAACTAAACAAATAATTATATGGTTTTTTTCGACAATAAGTTAAACTTTTATAAAAAAAAAACAAAAAATATGTAACTAAAATTTATTAAACATAAAAAAATAGAAAACCTGTGAAAATGTTAAGGTTTTTTTTTTTGCGAGCTGTCCAACTGTTCTTTGCCGTTGTCTCTCCCTGTTATAATTTTGTATTCAAGCTATTTTCTTTAACTGATTCAAAAAATAATTGCTATTGCTCTAAGCGCGCACTTCCAGTTATTCCTCGCATACCTGGTATCCGTAAACGAAATACCGCGCACCCAACTCCTCCACACACCATTTGGATTGTTTGCATTTCAGCAAAAGGATGAACCTGCGAAACGTCAAACAATATGAACAACAACAATGGCAATATCAAAACAGAAAGCACTAAAGTACTTAAGTGCTTACGTATAGCCTGACACAGCGCAAACACCCGCTGGGCGATTGGGTTAACGCTAAGGAGACAAATTAAAGAGCGGTACGGGCAAGTGCTTAACCCCAAAAATTTCTTGAAGGCCCATAATTGTGTACGTGTGTTTGTATCTGTATGCGTACGTATATAAGTACAAGTTTGACTACCTGCAACAAAGTGCGAACAACAGTAGTAACAATAACAAGCCCACCAAGAGTGACAACAATGCCACAGAAAAACAAAAAATTATGTGGAAACGTCTTGGTAGCGGAGATGTTGCAGAAGGTGTTGCCAAGTGTAAAATATTTTTGTAGCCAAAGTAAATCGAAGTTGATTGCAAGCATTTGTTAACAGCGAAATGTTGCACGCACTATAACGAATGGTGTTGGCAACTCTACTTGACGGGCCAGTTGGTTTGGGTTGCGTGTCTCGCCCTCATTTGATTTATGACTTTACAATGACAATTTATTATATTATTTTGTCGCTTGTCTTGTCTTCATTGTCTGGAGCACGAAATCCAACACAAGCCACTAAGGAAGACAAACAAAAATTGAACCAGAAAAAAAAAATTAAGAAAAATTTGCGAAAACAGTAGTATGTTTTTTATATTTTTTTTTTACGAAAATCGTGTAAGTATATCCGCAATCCACTGGGGGATTTACTCGGTATCAATGGTATCTTGTTAAATTAAAGAAGCGTTGCATGTAAATTCTTTCCGTAAGCTTTAAATATTTTGTAAAATGTCTACGCTTGGCATCTTGACAAGGATTAATTTTGGGAGCGTTGGAAAAATATTTGGCTGATAGCGAAAATTTACACACTTTTAACATTCCAATTATGGATATTAAATGGATATTTAATATTCCTCTTCTTCTTCTTCTCATTCTCGTTCTTGATAGGCGCGATAACCGCTTACTCGATTTTGGCAGAGTTTGACAAAGCGCGCCAGTCGTTTCCTTTTCATGCTAACCGACGCTAGTTGGACACACCAAGTGAAGCCAAGTCCTTAGCAACTAGATCTTTCTAACATGGAGGAGGCTCTCCTCTTCCTCTGCTACCACCAGCTGGTACCTCATCGAATAGGTACTTTCAGAGCCGGTGGCCTTGCTGGCAGTCTTTGTAGGGGGAACAACGCAGAGGCTTTCGTGGACTCTGTGCCGTAACTGCAAGACTGTCGGAAGTGCGACTATTCCTCCTCGTGGTGGCCACTGGAAACAGGATACCCCAGTACGGTCATGTTTCTGTTGAGATCCAAGCTAATATAGTCGGGCGGGAGAGTAAACTTCCTTTCAGTTATATCCTTCAATACGCAAGTACTAAAAGATCGCGCGGATATATTATTACGATCGATCAAAGCGACTGTGGCACGAAATGCCTGAGAATGCCGCCTACATCTGGTTTCGTACCGAGGTTCATTTAGTGTCAGATTATCTGTCATATGACTCTATATTTCTTATTTCATGGAGGCATTGTTCAGAATTTTGAATCTAATGAGTTGTGACAGAAACTCGTAAAATCCTATGCAATAAGTTACTGGACTCCAATCTGTACTTTAAGCTGATGGTACAAAACGTCAGTAACAAACACACTTTTTTGTTTTCCACATAACACAAAGTATGGAGACTTAGGAAAGTTATTTCTTTTTCATCATCTATACATTAAGATTCGGCTAGGTACTCTGAAAGTTGAGAAACCTAAATCTTGCAATTCTCGAAGGACGGATTGCAAAAAATTTCAGTTGGTTCATGAAGGAAGTGTGTTGGGTTTTCATAAACGAAGAAATATTAAAGCAGTTGAATAAACAAAATGAAATTTAGTTGCCTTTTATGAAGGAATATATTCGATAGGAAGATGTGGGTTAGAGAAACACATTCCAAGAATATTTTGGTTTGTATTATCTTTTTAAGTTCTCAGGCTTTTAAAAACACTCGATTTAAAGGCAACGTTTGCAAAACTGCAAATTCACACCTCCAAGCTTAACTCTCTCAAACACTTTTGTAGTGGGACTGATTACACAGAGGAGTTTGCCAGACAGTGCAAAGTACTTCAGTGAGACCCTACATTCAGACTGGACTCTCTTCGAAGGTGAGATAGACCGCCGTGTTGCAAAATACCTGCAATACTCGTCTAAAAGCTAGTTTTCCACAATGAATATCTATTAGAAGTAAAGAAATTAAGGCAGTTTATAAGTACATGACGGGCTGTGCAATCAGACTGAATAGGCACATAATATCCATGGATAATGACTGAGGAATCACTGAGATTTTCGCTTACCTTCTTTGGCGACTCTAAATCGCCTGATCTCGATAGTGTGCATACGAAAATGGTGAAAAGTGGGTGAGAAAAGCTAATTAGAACTCTTTTTCAGATTTTTCCACATCGCCATTCCTTTGAGGAAATTTAGGGAGCCGACAAGCAATTGTGGCCATATGGTGTCAATATCTGGGGTCGAGCCGGCTCTTCAAGAACTGAATGCATCAGGGTTTAAATTTGGATTAGATTCAATTATGTGAATAGGAAGCTAGAAAATCATATAGACACCGCAACTATTGCACGTATAGCCTATTTCATTAATCACCACAGAAATAACAGAGAGAAACAGGAACAGGTTTGCTGGCAAACTAGGCAGGCAGCGGATATTTTTTTCCTAGACCAGTCCCTGCAAATCCACTGAGGAGATATATAAGTAGAACTATCTACAGTAAATATGGTATTTCATAATATGGATATGGTCGTTAATCTTATGTGGGCCTTTAAATAGCGCGCTACCTTATGATTATTGTTATTACTGAGCTCTAGCTGGCTCTGGGATTCTCAAAGATTATATTAATTATGAAGACTTTACTTGTCCGCTAAGGGTAAATGAAGAATAATGAGGATTGCCTAAACATTTCATCTTCCTAAAGATGGTGGGTGGTTTTAATAACTTTTCTGTCCAATCAGCTCTAATGCACAGCATAAGAACGGGTATTGAAGATGGGAAAACTTAACCCAAACTTTAAATTGAAATTTATTTTATTTGCCCAAATAAAGTTCTAGCCACCGCCCAAGCCGAGTGGGTTGGTGCGCGACTACCTTTCGGAATTAGATAGGTACGTAAAATGGCTGAAATACCAGACTGGCACTCCCCAAGTCACACTAAAGTACCTTTTTGAAATCGCAAAGACGTCCGGCTGAAAAACTCTAGCAGTATTCGATTCCTTCCAGAGGCCATCAGTGAAGACAACATCCCAGAATTTTCCCTCTTTCCCATCCTGCCTACTTTGAAAAATTGCACTGGCACAACCTTCAAACTGCAGTTTGCAGATAGAGAGATCTGTACGGGGTTCAGGGAAGTAAGGTATTAACTACCTAAAAATGCTTTCATGTTCCTTGAGGGATTGCTTCCAGAAGCCAACCTCCTTTAACCTGATTGCACTTTGAGCAGCGATGGAAATAACGTAAAAGTAGATGGGAAGTAAGAGTACAATGGCATTTCGGGCAGCACTTGGGCAAGACCTACCTGTTCCGCTGATGCCAATACATGCAGTCCTTTGCACTGTCTCCAGTTTAGTGATCGTATAGGGCTTCCGAAGAGCTTCCTTCCAAACGAGCTATCCATACGTTAAAATTGGTAGAACCATTACGTTGTACATCCAGAGAACGCCTTGTGGCTTGGACCCCCATTTTTTGTCGGACATAGATTTGAAAGAGTAGAAAGCTTTGCTGACCTTCTTGACCCGATTTTTAATGTGTACCATTCGGTAGTGCCCAGATTCGAAACTCCGCGCATACTCCAAATCATAAGTAAATTTTTTTCTTATAGCGGTCGCCATGCTGGCAGTCAGGTGGCGGTGGGAAACCTCCGAGTGTATTACTACTATTAAAGAGGTCCTCAATGAAAATCATGAGTAGATGAGTGTGCGAGATTTTACTATATCCTTAAAACTCTCTCTTTTGCGAACTAGCAGACTTTGAAAGTTGTCATGAAAGTTGTATTGTGGTAACCATGTTTTATAAACGTTTGATAAAGCTTCATTTTTTTTCCTTGTTAACTCCTCTCGCGAGCATAGGGCCTCGACAAGACTCAGTCTTGCGTTGGTTTCATTAATCTGTTTTGATTTCCGACAGGGTAGGTGATTAGTCTGCCGCTACCAATTCTAAGCAGTGGAAATGCTCACCTGTCATTGCTTAGGAACAATGCCTTCTTGCTGCTTAGAGCGCCATCTGTGTTTCATATTTTTCTGGCAGAAGGATCGCACAGATGGTTGACGACTTCGCTAAATTTCGTTTGTCTGCGCTACTACCGCGATCACCCGCTTCCTCTTGCTGGCGCCACTGATGCGTTGTGTAACTGTGTGTTTTTCTTTTGTTTTGCTTGTTTTTAACAGTCACAATGCAAATAATGCGCAGACTATGGGCGGGAGTAAGAATGGCAGCACACGTTTTTGGGGTTGAGGAATGGAATTGGAATTTTTTTTTAGAAACAGGAAAAGTAGGTAAATTTGGGAAAGTGCGATAACCGTGCTTTACGTGGGATTCGAACACACAACCTCTGGGCGGGCAGGCTAGCGCACTTAGGCTATACTACCGAAGCCGCTTTCCAAAGCTTGATTACATCATTGAAAAATTTCTTGCTTAATACCGAGTGAATCAAAAGACGATTCAAGCTCTCTTTCAGTATGGTTAGTTCGGCAACAAGTCTTAGATCTACCTTTTCGACAAATAAATAAAGAAGTGGAAGCTACATAGCAGCCCCAAATGCTACCGGAACACCAATAATTGCATTCGGGTTATCAAATCTTGTCTGAGATTCTCACCTGTAGCATTCGCTAATGACGCCTCCTCTCCCGCAAAAGCATTTTCTTCGAGTAAAGTTTGATATTACGTGAACACCGTAAAGAAATTATCTTCGGAAGCTTCGCGACTCCGTTTGCACACTTCGAATTGGCGAAACTAGATTTCGTTCGCTGGTTGGTTTTCTGTAATACCCCTAAAAACGGAAATTCTATCATTTTCTCTAATTCAAAAATCGATAGGCTTGACATTTGAAGTGTAACTGGGCAAATACTTAGATATGTATCCTCTTCTGCTCCTTATTTAAATCATCCATTAAAGTTGGAGTATCTTGATTACCCAATCCTTTTTGAGTGATGGGCACGAATTACCAAATTTAATCGTAACAATTTCCTTATCCAAAATCGACGTATGGCCTTTATACGAAAGCCACCTTTACCTAGCACACACTTCAATAGTATCACATAACTACTCCATATTTTAATTTATAATAAGAATAATTTTCCTACAATTATTCACTGCCTCTTCTTTATTACTCCGTCACATACTCTTCCTTCCCTTTTACCATAACTGAAAGCATACATTTTTGTTGGGTGTGCCAACCGAAAACGATTTGTAGATTATGGAAGTATTAAAATGGAAACGAGAATGATATTTTGATGCTATGCACAACTTACTGGGTACCTTTCCAGCTTTGCTATGTGAGTTTTGTGCACAAAAATATTTTAATTTATTTCTTAGGTATTTTGGTAATCGAGCGTGTCAAAGAGTCACTAAACTGTGAGTAAGTATTTGTGTATACATATACATACATATAAATACAACAAATAAATATGATTCAGTGCGTGTCGCATGACACCAGAGACGCTTGTCCGATAGCCAAGGCTTGTGAGGTGGTGGTGGAGAAGGAGGCACTACATAAAAGTCTACTATATATCTATCTACATATATCTATACTACATATATTTAGAATTTAATATATGATATGAAATTATATAAGCTTTTAAAGTACGAGCCGAGCACAAACGAGTTATATTTGAATAATTAAAGTTTGAATAAAATATGTTTTTTTATGTCCTTGAATGCAAATAAAATGTTAACATTTTAACGAGTTTCTCTTTCACTCTTTTTATAGGTAAGGAATTACTTTCAAATACCAAAAAACAAATAAATGAAATCGCAAATATTTTTTCTTCAAAATTTTGCGGTATTTTTTATTTATGAATAATCTCAGGCTTATGGCTACCTCGACTAAAGCTCTTGTGACCATCCGGTCGGTTCAATTTTGTACCATTATTTGCTTGTCCGCAAAGATGTGCACCAAAAAAGCAATGAGTTCCAAGTAACTGTCCTTCGACACGCCCATTGCGATATCACTGGAACTGCTCTATCCTTACTCTACTTGGTTCCCTCCAAACCGTTGTGTGGTCTTTAAAAGGCTAGCTATATGAGCCAGTTTGAGATTTGCTTCATCTGCAATGTTATCCAGAAAACCGAGTCCGAGCAATCCCAACCGTCTTCGAGCCATAACCATGCACCCGCATAAAAGGTGTCGACTGTCTCTTCCACTTCTATATTTTGACAACTTCTACAATAATCATTGGATGGTGCCCCTAGACTACGGGTATGCCTTCCTACTAGACAGTGCCTAGATAGGATATCTACTACGATTCTTAAATCCTTCCTACTTAGGTAGGTAGGTAGGTGAAAGGGTTGAAGTGCCAGTCTTGCACTCCTCAAGTAGCACTGAAGCGTCGTTTTGATACCATTATGAGAACAGGCAGATATCCACAGCCAGAACTGTTGATGTAATGGAGAACAATTATGGGATTTAGGTTGGTGCACTACCCCAGGCTGTCGAAAAAAAGAGTGCCCAGTGCCCTTAATCGTCTAGTTGGCAAATCCGGACATTTACAGAGAAAGTGCTCAAAGGGTTTACGAAATAGCACATTAAGAAATGGAGCACCATCTCTTCTGCGCTTTCCTGAGAAATAATTTGTGCAGTTCCCCTTAGCAACTGCCAGGGGGATGCCGATGACTGGGTAGGAGGTCTATGAGGCCAATTCAGTCCCCTTCCAGGCAAGCTCATCAGCAATTTTATTTCCCTCTATGTTCCCATATCCTGAAACCCAGATCAGAGAAATGTTACCTGCACACAAAAGAGATTTGATCTCCTCCTTACAGGAGTTTACTAATTTCGTTCAGCACAATGGCATCGTCAGAGCTTTTTGATCGCAGCTTGACTATCGGAGAAAATGTTGATATCTCCCTCGCTCCCGCGTTCCCTAAGCATTTTGCATGCCTGCAGGATCGCAAAGACTTCTGCTTGAAAAACAGAAGCAGTCTTCGGCAGTTTAAAGAAGATAGATAAGTTGGCTAATTTAGAGAAAACCCCTGCTCCGACTCCCGATTCCATTTTGGAGTCGTAACTTAATTTAAATAGATTCCAAGTTGTAGTATGACCCACGGTCCATTCCGGCCAGGTTTGCCTACTGGTAGCGCAGGTGTTTCACTGTTTTCAGTCGGAATTTGCAACAGTAATGGTTTGTCTGTCTATTAAAAGCTTACATGTTGCAAGGGGCGTGGCCATGTCGACCTTGCCCTGACTAATTTGAAGCGAGGAGCCCAATCTAGCTAACTCGTCTGCCTTACAGTTACCTTTAATGTTACTTTAATGACCTGGCACCCAGAGTAGCTTAATAGAAAAATACTGTGCAAGTATTTTTAATAATTTGTAATACTCTTTTACTGCCTTGGACAAGTCTTTAAACGATCGAAGCGATTTCAAAGCTGCCCGACTATTGCAATAAATGAAGATTTTTCTAACTGGGACAACGCTTTTATTTATTTATATTTAGCGCAAGTATTTCTGTGATTACCAAGATTACGGCTTTGAATACGCAGCAATGATCAGGCAAGCTAAAGAATATATTGGTGCCAATAGTTTCGGAATATACACCATCTCCCACTTGATCATTGAATTTTGAGCCATAAGTATATATACAGACCCCGTCTTTATTATTTATTACACCATTTTCCAGTACTCCCTGTATGGAAAATGGATAGTATAAGGCGTGTGTAAGCACACATTCACCGAGTTACAAAAGTCAGTCAGTGGTGTTAGGAATATCGGGGAAACATCCCAAGTATGCTTGAGTGTCCCTAGTTGTTTGTCCAGAGCATCGATGATTCCCTCCTAGTTCTGATGGAGTGGTTAGGATCCAAACTCTTGCTCTAGAACGAGACGCGATATCTTTCTACTTGGCCACCGCCAGTTTGGCACCGGGATAAAGTTCTTTAATTTTGGAGATGGCGATTTTACCATATATAGCTGCACTGACGTTTCGACGCAGCATTCACCCATTTCCACTGGCTGTTGGCAATTTTATCCTAAACGCCTATTATACGAGTAATGCGGTTTTTCGCAAGTTCCGAAAATGACTTATGTGGCGTGACATTGTGTGCCTTCTGTTTATCTGTTCTTTCGGCTGACCTCTGGCGCTTCGAAGTATCTGGACCCGCAAGATGCTCAATCTGAACATTGTGTAGTACCATCTTCGCCCAATCAATCGCCTATTGCAACTATTTACTGAGATTTTCCCCAGTTGGTGGCGTTGAGTGCACGCTAATGAGTAACCTGGCCGCGTTGCGCCTTTCCTGGTACCCAGCTTTTGACGGATCGAAAATTTTACTCATAGATCATTTCTGGATCTGAGAACTGCTGTTAGCGCTGACAGAGATCGCAGCCTCCTCGACTTAAGCAGCCAACCTTCGGTTGTCGCAGCAGTTGTTTGATTGGTTTGGCCAAATTACCAGCCGTGGATTGAGTAGCAACAATATGTTGACTAGGCTTGGCCTCAGTCGCTGTAAGGGCTTGTCCAAGAGGGGCCGGTCCAAGACGCTATACCTTTTGTAGAGCTCTAAGATCCATTCGGTCCTTTAGCGGAAGAACCGGTTTCCAACGAGAGGTTGTTTATATTCATTTTTAAAACATTCATTTCATCTCCACACGAGTGTTGGAGAAGGAGAAGTTTGTCTACGCATACCCTCAGCTAGGTAGGTAAGGCTAGCTATTACGGAGGGCGCCAGATATCCGTAAGCTCCGTTTGCTTGTCTGTTTGTGTACCACAGCTGTCAAGATCACAAGTGTCATGCCCATCATGTACGACGCCATTTGCAGAAATTATAAATCTTCCGATAGGGTGATTAATTCTGCGCCGCCTAGTATAAATATACCAAATACATATAGAGGTAGAGCCTGGATTTAGAACTCAGTATCAAACACCAATTGATAGAAAAAACGGTCGTCCTTCAATAGGCGTCCTCTGAGTGCATCTTTGCCAAGAAAAAAGCTTCTCACAAAAACTAATCTGCTGTTCGGAGGCGGGATAAAACTATACGTCCCTCCATTTGTGGACCAACATCAAGAGGCACATCACATATGGGAGGAAGAGCTCAGCTAAACAACCAGTAAAAAGAGTACGCGCCAACTAAAGAGTAATTAGATTGGATGTACTTTTTTCAATAGAGTTTTTTTGAAAGATCACGCGTTATTTCATTATGGCAAGACTTATGCCCCAACAAGGTTTACTTATGGTGTTCAGCGATGAGACCCATTTTTAGCTTAATGGCTACGTCAATAAGCGAAATTGTCATGCTTGAGCTGAAGAGCAATCCGAAGCCATTCAAGAACAGCCCTTACATGGGAGCTGGAAGAATCATCGGCCCATATTTTTCCAAAGACGAGGCTGTCTCCAATGTAATAGTGAGTGGCGAACGCTATCTCGCCATGATAAACGACCCTTTGATGCCGGATTGAAGCCGTGATCTCCGTTTGGTTAAAATAGGACGGCGGCCATGAAACAAGAGATTTCCTCTGTCGTCGTTTCGGTGAGCAATTTATCTCTCGTCTCGCACCAGTGGTTTGGCCACCAAGATTCTGTGATACCACATCTTTGGACTTTTATTTGTGGGTGTATGTAAACTCTAAATGATTTGTGGATAAACCAGCTTCGATTGAGGCATTGAAAGCCAACATTACTAAAGTTATTCACGAGATGCCAACCGAAGTCCTCCAGAGAGTCATTCGAAATTGGAGTTTACAGATGGCCGAATTACGGCGCAGTTGCGACCAACATTTGAAAGGAATTAAAAACTTTCTTGTTTCACTTTAATTTAAAATCCTATACCTCTAAACTGGTCACCCTGTATATATATATATATACAAGTGTATGATTGTATTCTTTCAACAAATTTCCCCAACAAACTAAACACAGAATTTATGCTTCATACTTCCGTGCACAGAAATGGTCAACCGAATGGCCTATAAAATATTTAGCATTGCAACTTAATTTGCTGCATAAAACCACCGACAATTGCAAACAATTATTCTGTTGACTATAACACGTAACAATAGGAGACGCAAGGGCAAAGCCAGTAACAACAACAACTGGGATATTAGATACTCAATTTCAAATTGTAGCCGCAAATAATTGTACGAGTTTGCCCCGCAAACCTCCCATAAAAACGATGATCATTAGCAGTAGATGTAGTCCCAGCATTACTTTGTACATTCGCCCCAGCAGCATCGCCAACAATAAAGCATCAATCACAACACATCACACACACCACACAACACAAAGGCCATCATATCTCATTGGTGGGCATCACATCAGCAAACTACAATCAGCAGCAACATTATTATGCGGAGTTTAATTTATTTTTGTTTGAATGTCATTAAAAAGTCCTTAATGATTAAAGTTTTTCCTGGGCCTGCAAGCGAAAGGGCGATATAGCAAATGAGCGAGATAGATAGAGAGTGCGTGTTTGTATGGATGTGAGAGCGTATGTGGATTGAGAGATCTAATGTGGCCTCATAAATAGTGTTGCCACAATTATTTAATGCGACTGGCGAAATGGCAAAAAAATCTGCTAAAACTGACTACAACTTTTTAGTGGAAATTCATTGGTTACATTTTAAAGAATTATCGCAAGGCGGAAGACCAGTAAGTCCTAATTTATTTTTTGTTTTTTAATACTTCACACACAAACGAAGTGTTTGGCTACCTTGGCACAAAATGAATCATCTAATTTTGTTCTCAGATACTAAATAATGCATTTCAAAGGAGCTATTAAGATACAAGTCAGCCTTATGTGACAGAAGCAACGATCAAGTAATGCAATTTAATTACCTGGGCGCAGAAATAACACCTGCAGAAAATGTGGTTGATGAAATTCAAAACAAAACCGAAAAGCCGCACGGGTGCTGGGTATTTATGCGATATTACATGGAAAATCAAATCAATGAGTATCAAGAGCAAAGTTCGCTTATATCAGACATGCGTAAGACCAATTATAACAAACGGATTTGAAATTCGAGCGGATGCTACCACAACAGAGCGAATAATATCCACCGTCGAAATACTAACGCTGCGAGCACAAGGCGCGATGTTTTACGAAACGAGGAGATGCGAGAGATGTGCGAAATCACTGATGTAGTAAAATGGAGACGCCAGAGAAAAAAAGAATGAAACCATCATGTAAAGAGAATGGGGGACGATCGCTTGGCAAATATTATGATGAAAGGTCAACTTAAAACACCGCGACCACCAGCAAGAGCACCAAAGCGTTGGCACGCGTGTTAGATGTCTGAATCTCGATCATGAATGATACAATAATTAATTTTTATTACAAAAAAAAAAAAAATAATAACATATCGTAATTTTTTCGCTGTATAAATAGGATGAAGAAGAAGAAAAAGACATACTAAATAAAAGAATATAGTTTTGAGTGGTGGAAACCTTCTAGGTGCTGGACCTTTACGCGCTCCATCTGTTTGTACATATATAACCAACACAATCTCAGTTTTCCGTAAACCAACCGTGGTTAGAGAGAGAAACAGTCTGCTTTAGGGCACACCTCTACGAAACTTCTTCGCTGAGATTGAATATATTTCTCTTTTTCCATAGAAATTCCCGCGACATACAAAAGAAAATGTCACAATATGTTGGCTATACAGATAAGTGAAAAGGAATTCGAATTATACCCTATGATCTAAAGTACTGGAAATGTTAAAAAAAAACAAAACAGAGTTAAGTTTCAGGCAAATTTATTCTATCTCCTTCAAAATATGACCCGTCGGAAGTAACACACAGTGCCAACGTTTAACCCAGTCTCCTTTCTCCGTGGTAGGCCGACGAAGGGATGGCCTTCAGCTCCTTCGTCGCACTCTCTTTGATTTCCTATATCGACTAAAATCCCCTTCTAAGAAGTGGTAACTTCAACTTGGGAAACAAAAGGAAGTCGCACGGGGCCATATTAGGGGAATACGGTACTTGCACGATGGTATTTACTTGGTGTTTGGTCAAATAATTCAGCACAATTTGTTCCCGGTACGATGGCGCGTTATCATCATGCAAAATCCAAGAACTAATGATCCGATGACGGGACGCGTGACTTACAGTCCTACCAACATAAGAAAAAACTATGGACCGGTTCCTTAAATATCTCCGGTACGTTTTGATTTTAGGGTTTTACCAGTATAATCATATTTTGCAGGCATGAAATCCATCGACATATTGGCGGAAGAAAGAGTACACGCAAAAGGAGCAGTGCAACACTAAATCTACCAGCAATTATCAGAAAAGCGGAGGCTACATCCTTACAAAAATGGCAAAAGCGGTTGCAAAATTCGGCCAAAGGAAGGTAGACTTATTCCTTAATTCCATTCTATGATGCGGTTTACTTTCAACTAACGGAATAATTGAGAGGCCGTGGTTGCTACCTGAAGTACCTACATTGAAGTAGGCTACATAACTTGCCTTTACGCTTAGTAGGTCATGAAGATGAAGGTGTATGCGCTTTTTGAATACCCACCGTTTGCGGCGAGCACTTAGCTGCATTATCAGAAGATCCGATAAGTCCAGCAAACTTAGTAAACTATGAATGGGATAAGATTTAGTCAACAATCAGTGATGTGTAACATGAATGTAAAGAGTTGAGATCCGTATGCGAGATCACCGACAGCTAAACAGACGATACTTGGCAAAGAAGAGTCCGTTTCTGTCTTGAAGCCAATAGGGGCGAATTTCGTGGAAGAGGTGGCAGATCCAACTGTTGTGGTTTCTACTCTTAAACAAAGGAGTGAGAAGATTCAAAGACATTCAACTTCCGGCAAACTGTGTGTCAACAGTAACTGACTTAGAACGTAGTGCTCAAATGTCCCCCCGAAAATGCACTTAACGGTAGTACCACGTAAGGTTTGCTGCTTAAATGAGGAGAATTTGTTTAGGTAAAAGTCTCACAGTGACAGGTACAGGCTTTCCATGCATCCTCCTTATAAAATAAAAACCAAATTCCAATTTTCAAATAAAAAACTTTGAAAATATTGCAGATTTAATCAAAGAAAATGTGTGAAAGTGGCAACAAAAAATCGGCCAAGCTGGCAACACTACGCATACCCTCTTACACGGTCAATGAAATTTAACGCACGAGAGCATTTATTCCATTTGCCTGGTATCACTTACATACCAACATTTCCAGCGTTGGACTTTACAACAAAAATAATAACGACATCGATGGCCATGACAGTTAATGTAACAATAAAAAGTTAAATTACAAAATTATGTCCGGCGAAATGATGTCATTAAAAACCTTTGCAAACATTTTTCCGCCTGCGTGTGCCACCCAAAGAACTGTCCATCAAATTGTGACATTTTTTATTCTCTTTTCCATAGCTGAATAAGTAGTACGAGTAAAGGCAATGTTAATATTTTTTTGTGCATGCAACACGACAATTTTCATTGCTATAAAATTTAATGAATTCGGAAGAAACGTAGGGATACTCTAAACGTGCACATACCAATACATCCACATGAATAGGAATGGTAATGTGTTGAGGTGGGGCATTCCACGTCACATCTGGTGTTGAGCGTCGAGTGTTCAAAGAGTTTCGAAATTTGATTTAAGACTTTTTTATTTTTTACTTACTGTCATTGCTGTTGCAGGATTGATATCAGACATAAGAGGTTTAAAGTTGTAAATGTAATAAACTCAAGGTCCCAGGTAAGTGCCTCCAAAGAGGAAGTAAACGGGCAGTAAGGAAAGCTGAGTACCTATGAAACAAATTGACTTGGATTCTGTCAGGAGCTTAGTCTGTACCGATTTGTATACGAGTATGTTTTTATATTGTAATAATTGAAAAAGCATCGGTCTGAAATCTGCACATGAGAACAAGTCTAAATTTGCTAAAGTTGTGACTCACCAAAGTTCAAATTTGCGCTTCCACACCATATTTTTGCCACATGCTCCCTACCAACAACTTATATGGGTTATTCCTACATGGGTATATCCCGTCTGTCTAAAATGTTGTTAATGTCTATACGAGCTAGCACTTCCAGGTTGTCAAAAAGCGGTTTGCCTGGGTTTAGCAATCTCGCCTTCTGTTTCGCAGAGCATTCACAGAGGAAATGGAAGATAATTTCCTTTTTCTCCGGTTGATTACAACTAAGACTAAATAATTTGCAAGGAATACCAATTTTGGCTGCTTGCTCACCTATGGGCCAGATGCCAGTTATCACTGCCAAGAGGCTGTATGCTTCCCTTCGTTTCATTTTGGTCAATATTGACGTTTGTTTGTGGTTGTAGGTGGGCCATAACGCTCTGCTGCTTTTGCATGTCGTCTGATCTCTTTATCCGCGATTTGTAGGTATTTTATGGAGTTTGCATTCTTGAGGTGTAACCAGTGGTGTGAATACCGATTCTGAAAGAATATTCCCCATAGCAGATCTCTCTCTCGACAGTACATCTGCTTTTTCGTTTCCTTCAATATTCCAATGTCCCGAGATCCGGATTACGATAACGTAAAGTTATGCCCTGCTACCTTAAAAAATGGTATACGCAAAGACTAACTGATAATACCACAATGAAGTTTTTAAAAAGCAATTTTCCAAATACATATTCTTCAGAATGTTTAAAGATATATCCAATAAAAATATCTTAGTATTTAGAGAAGTTATGATTATCTAAAGGGCAGATTGCTTTTTTATATACTTTCAAGATTTCTCGAAACCACATTTCTCACAGTGGGGGACATGAGAGTTCAAACTTGTTTCAAGTGATGTTATTAGTTCGTTTTTCAAGTCTGAGCGGATTCTTTTCAATTGCAAAAGATCTTACGCGTTTTCTTCCACAAAAACTTAATTTTTATATCGAATAAAATGCGTGCAAAAAATCGTGTTAAAAAATATAATATATCCCACATATGATAAATTTGGGATTTGTTCCAGAACTTTAAAAAATTATATAAGATGAAAAAACTGTAAGTATCTTCTAAAAAAACCGCACAAAAGAAGTAATAAAGATTTTCATATTAGATTAGTATTTAAAAACAAAAACAATTCATTTTGTGATTGAAAATTCAATCCTTTAAGTAAAAACGTATACAAATTCAAATGAAAATGAGGAAAGAAAAGAATTTTGGGTGCACTTTTTCTACAGACTGGACCAAAAATGCAATCCCCAGTAGACATGTCAGATGTCTCCAGCCCATTTGGCATATTTTATTCAAATCAGTAACAGCTTTTGTTGGTTTTTTCATTGTAACAAAGTCTACTATTAGCGACTGTTGATTGCTTTCTCGACTTGTTTATACAAGGTGGCGCAAAACTAATCACTCTATCGGAAAATTTATAAAAACGCATACAAACAAGCAAGCAATGGAGCGTGTAAAGGTCTAATAGAGATTCCCATCACTTAAAATAATTTTGTTTTATTCACTAAAAAAAATTATTCAAAAAAAAATCGATGATTAATTTTGCGCCACCTGGTACTATACTTGTTAGGACTTGGTTACCTCTTAAATGTACTTCTTGCCCTCATCTTACATGAATATTTTTCACTTAAGAATTATGTTTTGCTTAACTGTTCGCATTCCTGTCGAATATTCTCCTTAAAGGCTGCGATTAACTGGGACCTCTTGGCAAAATCATCAACTTCAAGTAGCCCAAAGAAAGAAATCTGCGATGGTTAAATCGGGCGATCTTGCTGGCCATGCCAAATCGCCACGGGAAATTAGGTTGAAGTACCACTTTGTTCAGGAACCGCTTCTTTCGCAGTATCCATTGCGGCCCGAGTTGTGAATGCCGTTGCACCGTCTTGTTGAAACTATGTACGTGTTCACGAAGCCACGCTCATCCAATTCCGGCACTCAGAAGTCGTTTGTTATGGCCTGTAGTGTTAGCCGTTAAGGATGGCGTCACAAAATACGACCCAATTAAGTCTCCCGCGTAAACTGTTTTCCACCCAGTGCCTTTGTGTGGATATAATGGCTATTTGGCTTATTGACCTAATCGCGTAAGCAGAAATGCGGCTCGTCGCAAATCGTCTTTTTCATTGTTGAGATTGAGGCTGGCTAAAAGTAATACAGTCGCGATGTTCTCGACGCAACGACCAGTTTGGTGTCAGCCTAGTCCTGCAAGATCACGTGTGATTCCAGTCTGTTGAAGTCGAGCAGCTAAGCGCCGGAATGTTTGCCCAGTTGGCGCAACACGTTTCGGAAATCAACGTTGATATTCATGCTGCGCCAACACCACCGCAAAAAAAATCGACGCAATTATTCCACACCCTTGCGGAGTATAGAGCTCCATTACTGCTATGTTTGTATACTGCAGTTGTTTAGTTCACAAGAGTCAAATATGATTGACGTACGTCGTCATTTGCAAAAATTATAAATTTTCCAATAAGGTGATTAATTTTGCGCCGCCTGTACTATATTCAGATCTGATCAGCCAAGCTTATTAATGGCATATATCAACCTTGAAATCCTCTCGATAATCTCAGTGACTAGATTTCAATCAACCCCTCGTTTACTTATAAATTTTCCGGCTCAGCAACATTTTCTAATACTTTCAAAGATGTCAATAGTTCTCGAAAGTCGAGTACCAACCAAACAACGTTCACATTGTACATTTTCCATGGAATGACCCCATTCATAAACATGAGACTCAATGATGAACACCTCACGCATTCGCCATCACGGCTGAACACAACACTTACGCGAAGCTACGCACATTGTCGCAGCACAACTCGCACATCACGTGCGTGTCTCTATGCGTATGCTCAAAAATGCCAAGTACTGCGAGTTAACACTCTCCTGAAGAACGCTTTTATTACCTCACGCATCTATCAAACCACCCGAATTTCACTGTCAAGCGCTTCCGTCAATAGTCAGTGCTCAGTCACTCCCATTCTTCCTCTATCTCAGTGACATGAAAACGAAACGCCTTTTGAAATCTGCCCACACTGTCGCGCATTTAAAAAAAATCTGAAATGAAAAAAACCAATTTTTTTTTATTATATATCATTATTTTTAGTTGTTAAGCCTATTACTTGCAAAAAAAAATTTTTTTTGTAAAATTTTTGAAGTTTTTTAAAAAATCGACATTTTTTTGTTGTCATTTTGTTATTAAAAAAGGGGTTATGAATAATAAATTTTTTACCACCATAGCTTTAAAAACTAGTAAATATTGTTAAAAATATACTATCAAAGTTTGAGCTTGATATGTTAATTTTTCAGGGAGCTGTGATGTGGGCAATTTTGAAAACGTGGTTTCGAGAAAAACACGCTTAAACAAGCGCAATATCAAGCGCATATGACCGTAAACCGCTCGAGCGCTCAGTTTATACCTGCTTTGCTAAAACTTTTATAACTTGAAAACTATTCAAGATTTCTTTTTAAGATTTTCATGGAACATTCTGGAGTTGTTTCTGAGTATGTTTCAACAAAAAGTAAAAAATCGATTTTTTTTAAGTTTTACAGTAGAGGCCCCCTTAAGGTTCGTTCGGCCGGTTTTTGCTAACCAAAGAAACCTCTTTACAATTTTATACCCACGCGCATGTGTGCCCCAGGGTATTATAATTTTTATTCACTTAGCGATTTTATATATGTAATAGCATAGGGAGTTCGCGAGAGTTATAGAGATATATAAACATAGAAATGATGAGAAGAATCGATTTAGCCATGCTTGTACGACTGTTTGTCCGTTCGAGCGCACGATAACTCGAGGAAAAATTTCTATTCGTTCTTTCAGACAAAGTTAATCCTCGAATTTTTTTATATGGAAAAATAAGCGTAGCACCTATCACCACCAATAAAAATATAAGTTAGCAAAAATCAACGCTATTTTCAGGTCAGTTAAAACTTCTTATTTCTTCTACCGGCTAAAATTCAATGGGCTATAGAACTGCGGCCATCGTAGCCGAATGGGTTGGCACGTCATGACCATTCGAGCTAGGGAAAATTTCTTATTTTAAACTCCGTGCGACCAATTTTAACTGAGATACAACTTTTTGAAAAATCGCTAAAATGTGGAAATTTTGTTTAATCTCTTAAATCTTTTCCAATAATGTAAGTGCTCAGAATCATGGATCTAAATCTAGGCTTTTAAAACTTTTACTCACGAAAATATCTCGCACTTCTCATAGGGAACGGAGAGAATATTTTAACTCTTGAAGCTCAAAACTTTCAACAACTCGCAGTAAAGTTTTTCAGTCAAACGACGCAAGATCGCAACTACTACTTTATTCAATAAGACATAAGCTGCCCTCTAACATCTTTTTTCTTTTTTGTTATCGGGGTAACTAGCAAGTTCAGCATTAAGTCCATTGTACTGCACTCAGGTTCCTTTTTTAATTTTTCGTAAACCTTGTGGTGGCAAGGAGCTAAGGTGATCGCTTCTTAACACATCAAGGCCAAAAACCTCACGTCTGATTCGAGCGAAAGCTGGTCGGACGCACAGAAAGTGGTCCGCCGTCTCATCCTTCTCTCCACCTCCTGAGCAGAGTGCCCTGCATCGCGCATAGAAAGTGGCCCGTCTTCAGTCTAATCAGCTGCCTGCAGTCCCTTCTGCTTAATGGCCTGAGGATCGGCGACAATCGGTCGGACATGACAGGTAACATCAGTTTAGTCCTATCTATTTTATGCGTAATACGTCTTCAACGTATATTTTAACCGCATTCTAGTTATCCTCGCGTTCAAATATTTTGCCGATCACGTTGGCCGGCGCGATGCCCTCAACCGGCTCTCTCAAAGCATCTCTTTCCACGAGCCACTTGTGGCAACTAAAGAACGTGTGGTGGCGTCATCGTTCGATGCTTCGCAGTATATACACCTGAGGTCATATAAAAAAAAAAAATAAATAATTGGCGCGTACACTTCTGTTAGGTGTTTGGCCGAGCTCCTCCTCCTATTTGTGGTGTGCGTGTTGATGTTGTTCAACAAATGGAGGGACCTACAGTTTCAAGCCGACTCCGAACGGCAGATATTTTTATGAGGAGCTTTTTCATGGCAGAAATACACTCGGAGGTTTGCCATTGCCTGCCGAGGGGCGACCGCTATTAGAAAAATGTTTTTTATTAATTTTGCTTTCACCGAGATTCGAACCAACGACCTCTCTGTGAATTCCGAATGGTAATCACGCACCTACCCATTCGGCTACGGCGGCCGCCACCTGAGGTCATATAGGTATGGTATTTCTGGAAGTATCCGTGGCCCGAGACGAATGAGCCATGAAATTGACCATTTCCATTAAGTGCCTTTGAACCTATTTGCCTATTGTAGGAGTCAGCTTTGCGTGGCGTGTATTTTCCTGTTGCGCCTGAGATAGGGTACGGTTCGTTGTACAGCTTCCAGTGCTTTGCGCTTGGTTTTGCAGTTTAGCGCATCTCCCTATATTTCGGTGCCCTACGTGAGTATTGCGTTTGTGGTTGCCATGATCACCCTTCTTTTACCCTATGCCTGTCAACCGATGTTCGCAATTAGTCTGCTCAGCCCTCCCGTGGTCTTCGCTGCTTTAATACCCGCGTGCCGTATCTGGGCCCAGAACGTAAGACTGCAATGCCTAGGTATTTCATCGCTTTTCGAGTTACTAGGGAGATGCCTGCCAACTGCATGCTGAACTCGAGTGAGATGTGACCTTGTGTCATCAGGTTGACTTCCGTCTTATGTCAAGTCAAAATTGGGTCATTCACATGACTTGGTTCAGCTTCCTCCTGGCATCCTGGACATCTAGCGCTAATATGAACGCCGCTATATCATCCACATATCCCGCGAGATATGTCTTTTGGCATTTCTAAGCTCAAGATCTCGGACAACGGGGTCGAGAATAGGTCCTTGATCTGCGGCAGACGTTACCGCTTTAGTTTTCTGACAATCTGGTGTAAAGAAATTCTCGCTCGCTCTGGTAGCTCTAAAAGATCCTTAGCAGGTATACGGGTGTTTGAAACCTTTCTCGCAGTACTTTCATTATATCTGCCCATCGTAAGCTATTAAAGGCGTTTCGTACATCAAGCGTTGTCAGGACGATGATGTGCCTCAGGTAGGGCCGTCCGCATTGAGCGCGGTCTACGCTGCTTACCACCTTCTCCATTGCGCCAAGAGTCAATCTTCCACGTCGAAATCCATATTGTCTTGCTGACAGTCCTCCTGCGCTAGCCAGCGCTGTATAAGTTTTTAAGGTAGTTTGGTATTGAAAATAGGCAAAAGCGGTCAAAAACTACACCCATAGCTGATGGAGAATAGTAATTTTCAAAAAAGAAGAAAATGTGATATCGCTACTTAGTAAATGTATTACTGCCCACCTCCAATATGAGTAGAGCCGTATTATTGAAATCGGATAAAATCACGCCTATTTTTTTCTATCTTAGGATTAAATTCCGTCTGTCCATCTAATGTTACAAGCTGTACTCGTAACTCACTCTAATGATCTCTGAATTAAGTTGATTCCAAAAATTAACAACCAGCCCAAATAAAATTCTACTAAAATGTGCGCGTCTCTATAAAGTTCGAGTCGAACCAAATTTAGCCTCCCTTTCTTGTTGTTTTTCTTTTTTTTTTTAATTTTATTATTTTTTTTTTTTGCGCTGCCGCAAAACGTTTCGCCTTTTAATTAATTAAATTGCTTCGCACCCGCAATGGTCAAGGAGCAGCAGCGGGCATAGGAGCCAGAGTTGGGGCGGTTAATGGTGCAAAGTATTTGCGTGGACATTACGGGTTGTTATGTTGCGCATTTCCATATTGTCGCATGTCACGTGCTCGTCTCATCGTTCCCATTAGTACTCACACACAGCTGTTGCATGCCGTGCTTGTGTTTTTCTTCCTTCCTTCCTCTTATTATCTTGCATGGTTATGTGTGGTAATTTTCATAAGTGTCCAAAAAATGTGGGTTTGTAATAATTTACTTCCAGCGGAGACTTCAAACAGCTGGGTGTGTCGTTCATTCATTCAGAAAAAATTCCGCTTTTACTCATCTGCTAGGAAACACCTTCGTCCCTTGTGGCGAGTACCAGATTTAAGTAATGGTGTTCCAAACGATTTAAACACATATAACTGAGGGTTTGTTATGCAAATCACAGGATAACGTTTAACAGTTAGGAATAAACGTAATTTGAGTGGTATATCAAAAATAATAGTTCCATTTTCATCAGAAAAATATTTAAATTTCTTTTGACCTAATTCCTACATAGTGGTGGTACGTTGTGCTTTTCCCCCTTTTCGTAAGCGCAGACGCATGGTCGATGACAATTTCGGATGAGAAGTGCTTGAGAGGAATATTCTACGGAAGATTTTTGGACCTTTGCACGTTAGCGATGGTGAGTATCGCAGGCAATGGAACAATGAGCTATATGTCATAGCGCAGCGAATAAAGATCCAGCGGCTTCGTTGGCTGGGTCTTGTTGTTTCAATCGATACAAACGCGCCGGTTCTTAAAGTATTTGATGCGGTACTAGCTGGTGGACGCATAGGAAAGGAAAGACCTCCTCTGTGTTGGGAAGATTAGCTGTAGAGGGACTTAGGTTCCATTGGTGTGCAACTGGCGCCGGTTAGCTCCAGAAAGAAACAACTGGAGGAGAAACGGTTGTCGCGCCATTTAAGAAGAAGATAAAGAAGCACAGTGTCATTGTGCCGCTTTGTCTTTCTCTAAATCTAAAATAAAAGAAAAAATTTACCATAAGGCCTTTCTGTGTTTACAATTTCACCTGTGTAACAAAACTGAGTCGAAGTGTAGTCCTCGATGTACTCCTGGTACGTATTACATCTGATACTGAACCAACTACACTTAGCACTCCATACCCGCCAAATTTTTCTGTAATCCTGTAAACTAATTTGGGAGTTTGACTGCATAAAACCGGGGTAATTTAATTCTGTTTCAATGTTTGGTAAGTTTCTTGGATTAGAGGAAGAAACGGAGGATACCCTTCTTTCGTTCCATTTCAGACAAAACATTCAGGTGAGATTTCCTTCTAGAAAAGATAAAGAAAGAGACCTCCTTCGTAAATGAATTGGATAATATGAAAATACGTAGGCTAGGTTTCAACTATCTAACTTTGCCAGTAATTTCCAGGCACGGTACAGAGTCCTTCAAGTTAGAGTTTATTTTCTATTAGTATTTTCGACGGCTGTCAAAGTTTGTTGGTGTTTTTTTTTTGACTGGTGTTAAGCAGGGTATCTACAATTTACGAAAATGAGTTTGATTTGATTTCACAAGGGACATTATACAAATAATAAAACCACTACGAAAATGCTGGATCGATGAAAACAAAATTCTGAAAGGAGTTCCGTTTGGTGCGGCCAGGCTGAATCAATCATCAGATTATATTTCTTCAATGTAACAGTGTTGATATACGACTTTTCGATGACGCAGATTGAAGCCCTTGATCTCCACAACCATGCACCCATACAGACTGTGCAACAATGGGTTTACGTCATCGTCGTTTCGGTGGCCAATTTATCTCTCGTCTCGGACCAGTGGATTGGCCACGAAGATCGAGTGATATCGCCCCTTTCGACTTTTATTTCTGGGGCTTTATAAAGTCTAAATTCTTTGTGGACAAACCAGCTTCGAGTGAGGCATTGGAAGCCTACATTACTAGAGTTATTCACGAGATACCGACCGAAGTCCCCGATCGAGTCATTCAGAATTAGAGTTTACGGATGACGGCATTACGGCGCAGTTGCGGCCAGGATTTGAAAGAGATTATCTTAAAAAAATAAATGCGATTAATGTTCCAACACAAAAATAGTACAGATTGCCCAACCAATTTGAGTTTTCATTGCTTTATTTCAATTTGAAATCCGATATTTCTAAACTGATAACCCATTATTTAAAGGAACCCGTTCCCAATACGGAAAAAGGCATGGTAAGGTGATTTTCAAACCACATCTGGCTCACATTATAAGCTTAGACATTGCTGTTTTGAGCTTCCATACTTTCCTTTCGGCGACGTAAGCTCTAACTAAGCCGTACTTTCAAAAACTGGATCGATTTGTGGATAACAGAAATGTAGTATTTTTCGACACCAAAACGGTTAACCACGAGAAATGCGGTTGTTGTAGCTACTGATGCACGATATGTTTAAAGGGTATGAATCATAACTACAGTGAAGCCACGATATAACGAAGTCAAAGGGGTTGAGCAAATGCTTCGTTATATTTATCGAGTATCGAAACCTCGATTCAATGAAAAATGCAAAAATTTTGAAAATAAATATAAACATAGTCACCCGCCTAATTGTGTCCAATTACGTTTTTTCTGATTTTTATTTTTATATATACATATATTGTATTTCCGTGGTTGGCAGATTTTAATTTGATTTATTTGATGCTAGAAATTTTGCTCCACGAATAGTCTACATTCTGCGCTTCTACAACCATCTATCGCCTCCAGTTGTTGGCTGTTCTCTCGCATCAGCAACTGCCTTGCGGATTCCAATCCAATGCAGCTTTTGTAATGTCGTCCAGTGGCTTACGCAGTGTATGGCCGGTTCATTTCCATTTGACTAATAACCCATAGGTCGGTGTTACTTATGGGTTAAGGCCAGAACATCGGCATGATTTTGCGTAGACAACAATTAAAAAAGGTTTGCAACGTTTTCAAGTCGCACGTGCTCAGGTTCCACGTCTCATAACTCTATAGGACCACCGACTTTACGTTGGCGTCAAAAATCCGCAATTTCGTACGTCTGGATATATGCGCCGATCTCCAGACTTAGCGTACCTAAGACAGAACGTTCTTTCGATATGCAATTGCGAATATTTGCTGCTGATCTTGCATTTTTTGTGATAATGCGGTCGAAATAGCAGAATTAATTTACAACTTTAAAGTGGGTGCCGGACGAATACGGTGAGTGATTGATGGTTAAATGCGATTTCTAGTCATAAAATCAGCCACGAGAGTGGATCGATGAGATAATGCATTATCGTGCAATAAGAGCCAGCTTCCTCCTTCGCGGTGTTTAGGGCGAATTCAACGAATGCGATGCAATAAATGCTTCAACGTGCGATTTTTTGGGTGGTCTGGGGCCTTCCATTCGACACTCTGGCGCTTAGTTTCAGGTACCTGTTGGAAAGACTACGTTTCATCACCAGTTACAATTTTATAAAGGAAATTCTCGCTTCCTTAATGGGGTCTTTCGAATGTTGAATTCTGAGCAATTTTTGGTCCTCAGTTAACTTGTGCGGAATGAAACGTGACAGACCTTTCGTAAGCCCAAATGATCAGTTAAAATGCGACAAATCGAAGTTTTCAATATATTTAACTCCGATTCCATGAATTTCAAAGATGCCTTCGGTTTATTTTTGATAAACTTACGAAGAATTTCGATGGAGTTTTTGGTGATTACTGATTTTGGGCGGCCCGTATATTCATTGTCATTTATGTCCTCACAACCATCTCTGAAACCTGTAAACCACTCACGAACTCTGGCACGAGATAGAAAATCATCATCATAAACTTTTTTCATCAATTCAAATGCTTCGGTAAACGTTTTACCGATTTCGAAACTAAATTTGATATTAGCTGTTTGTTTGAAACTCATTTTTGTACGGATGACACAAGCATACTGACGTCTTAGGCGCAATAACTTCGCTTCCACTGAACCGAATGCCCCCAAGCTTTCATTGGAAGTCAGCTAGGTATGTAACTTCCAACGCACTAACTCATTAGAAGGATGGCGCAATCAAAAACATTTTTATGACGCTTGTCTTGCTTATTTTCGGCTTTACCTTATACATATGCGCTCCACCAAAATTTCTTTCCTGTAGACAAATTTACATCAAATGCCTCACAAACAAAGAAATCAATTCTTCACAGTTACTTTTCATTGGCACATTGAGTCCATTACCCTCCGCCTTTAGTGGGTTTTAACCAATCAAAGAAGAAAAAAAAAACAGCCAATCATAAACATAATAAATAGCAAAGGGATAAAATTGGCAATAAAAATACATCAAATAAGAATTTATGGCCTCTGTCATATAATTTCGGACCGAATTGAGCTGAGCAAACAAACTTTTAAGGATGTTATGGCATAACTTCCTAAATATACATAGTATATGAGGGGAGGTCAAAAGGTGCGCGAAATGAAGAAATTTTCTTTTTTTACTTAAGACTAAGGCAAAGAGACGGAGAAATAGATTCATCAAAAAAACGTGATTTTTTCGCAATAGATTTCTTTGCACTGAGGGTGACAGTAACATAAGTATGTCGAACTGGCTTCAAGAACAACGTCAATACTGATCATACGACGACTGATACTCGTCCAATACTGATACTTTTTTTTAACTTTTGCTGCCATTAATTTGGTGCGACTTTTTTTTAAGCCAAAAAATAATTATAAATTTATAATTTTTTATAATTTTGGCAATGTTATGCTAAACTTAATTATTAAAGTTCGAGATACCTAAATAAATATATTTTTGGAACATAAATTAATTAAGTGATTAAAATAATTTTAACTTCTAAATAGCTAAGCTAAAGATGCGCACCGAGGGTTAAGACAACTAAGATACTCAAACCCTTCATAAATCCTTAGTTTGAGACAAATCGGTTTATAAATTTTCGAGATAATGTCGGAAGAACAAACTGAAGGGATATAAACAAAGGCTATAGAGTAAACCGAGTTTCTTACCGAAATTAAGGTTTTAACTACAAAAGGAAATGTGCGAGTACAATGCAGGGAGTCCATAAGATATGATAATGACTCATCAAATGTCGAAACAAAAATGTCGAAACTAAAAACTTTTTTCAATTTCAAAATAACGTCTTGCCCCAATAAAAATGATTGCCAGAAAATACGAAGTGTTCAAAAACTTCAGTCCAGTCCAGTTTTTGCTATGCCAGTCCTTTCTTTAAGCTTCTTTCTATGCCAGTTTCCTCAAATTTTTTTCCCCAATCTTTGATTTGTTGACTCATTCGGATGAGGATACCAAAAAAAAACGTCTAAATTCTTTCACCTTAGACGTAAATTAAAATATGCATCGTCGAATCGAAGAAGATGAGCCTTAGCGTATAAAAAATAAGAAAAATCATCTAAGGTGACATCTAGGGTTAAGTACATCCACTATTTTATAGTTAAAATAAATAATAAAAGAAAATGCTCACAACTTTTTACTTGATCAGTATCAGCAATTTCAAAAAATTAAATAAATCCTTCGAGAAAACAAAGGAATGAAGTGAAGTGGTCTACTTCTGACTGTTCTGAAAACCTGGTCAAAAGATAACTTTTTTTGTATTTTTTTTATCACTATTTATTTTTTATTTGTTTTTTTGTGCTATTAATTTTCTTAATTAGGTTTGTTTTTTATAATTTTTTTTTTTTGACTAAAATATCTTTTTAATTAATATATCTTTTTTACTTTTTTTTTATTATAATTTTATTTTTATTTTTCTTTTATCATTATTTTTTTATTAATATTTTTTTCATCATAATTTTTTATAAGTTTCTTGTTATTTTTTTTATCCTTTTTTTTTATTATTGTATAATTTCTTTTTATTTTTTTATTAGTATTTATTTTTTACTATAATTCTTTTATTATTTTCTTATCATTATTTTTTTGATTAATACCTCTTTTTTATTATAATTTCTTTTAATTAGGTTTTTTCTATAATTATTTTTTGACTAACAAATTATTATTATAATATTTTTTTTAAATTTTTTTTGTCATTATTTTATAATTATAATAATATTTCTTTTCCACTATAATTTTTTATAACTTTTTTATCATTTTTTTATCATTATTTTTTTATTAATACTTCTTTTTTACTATAATTGTTTCATTCATTTTTTTTAATAATTATTTTTTGATTAATATTTCTTTTTTATTAATATTTTTCAATTGAGTTTTTTTTATTTTATTTTTTGACTAATTAGTCTATTAATAGATCTTTTTTATTGTAATCTTCTTTTTTACCATTATTTTTTTATTAACAGTTCTTTTTTATTATTATTTTGTCATTATTTTTTATTATAATAACATTTCTGTCTAACTATAATTTTTTTATAACTTTTTTATTATTTTTTTTTATAATATTTTTTTGATTAATACTTCTTTATTATTATAATTTTTTTATTCATTTTTTTTTTAATAATTAGTTTTTGTTTAATATTTCTTTTTTATTAAAATTTTTCAATTAGGTTTTTTTTAATTAATATTTTTTGACTAATAGATCCTTTTCATTATACTTTTGTTTTATTCTTGTATCATTAGTTTTTTTATTATAATTTTCTTTTTTTTCATAATTTTTTTATTAATATTTCTTTTTTATTAAATTTTTTTAATATTTTCTTGTCATTATTTTTGGATTAATATTTTTTGTTTATAATATTTTTTATAACTTTTTTATTATTTCTTTATAATTATTTTGACATTAGCATTTCTTTTTAATAATTTTTTTTTTTTTTATCTTTATATTTTTATTATTATTATTTTTTGTAGCAAACATAAACTTTTTACACTTTTCATTAAGCGTATTTTTTGACCTCCCCTCGTGTAAAGAAACATCCATTAATTTATGCAGATGAACTAGCAAATAAAAGAGTTCGCAACTCAACTGCGCGCACAAACCAAATTTGAATATATTAGCTAGGCGCTATTATTCTTTTGGCCGCTCCATTTCTGTTGGCGCTTCGCTCAATAAAACTGTCTATGTATATGTGTGAATGTGTAAGCCTGTCGTATAAAACAACATTTATGTAAATTGACGCCGAAATTGACATGCAGTGTTAATAACTCGCCGCCCAAAAGGCCAAATACGATGATAGCAGCGGACAACTCAGTGGGCAATCGGCAGCCTGGTTAAACGAATGGAGTTGACGATGCAGGAATGTAGTAAACAATTTTACTGATTATTACGTTCCTACTCATTGCTGTGTGTAAAAAGAGGTGGAGCAAAGCGAGCCATCCTTTGGAGTCACTCAACCATTACGCGAAGGAAAGCGAAAGCCTGTTTGCGAAACTACAAACCTATTTTTGTTTAAATTATCTACTACACATAAATTTATAAAAATATAGGTATTTAGGTATGACTGTGTTTTATTTATGATATGTATGGTGGCCGAGTAGCAGGCGAACTGGCCGCACTTGCGACAGGTTTTTATCATCCATCTTTGCTAATTTAGGTGAGGAGAAACCAGAAACAGCATCCATACGTAGCACTTATGCGCACAATTGTTGTTGCAAATTGATGAGCATTGCTTGACGAGCCATCTAATTTTAGACATGCCATTTATGATGGCCATTTATGGGCTATAACTTAGTGTTTTTGCTATGCTGGCGTTGAGTGGCGCTGGCATCGTTTTACACACACACACACACATACGCCTAAGTACGTACATAAGTACTTACTTATGTATGTGTGTAGTGTATTTGCACAAGCACGCCACTAAATGATTGCACGTTGCATTCGTGTTGCATGCGATGGCATTCTAGCATTTCAAACAATCGCACGCATCATCAGCACGGCTCGTCATTTTATGACGAGGGCATCGAGTAATCGCTCAGCAAGCGACCAGAGCGCCCATTATGTTTCAATTTGCTCACATTTATGGGCATTAAGTGGAAGACCACCTTCAAATTGCGAAAATTGTGATCAAGTTTTCGAGATAAAATGCAAAAAATTTTCGCTTTTATCAACACTGAAGTTCTAAAACGAGGCTGTGGCGAGTTTTTTTTTTTTTTTGGAAGTGCAAAAGTACGAAAAACTTTGGGTATAATTGAAAAGCCTCCATGAAGTTTAGTACTTCTCCACACCGGCCGGTTAGGCTATCCCTCTTCTTACCACCAACCAACTTCAACTCTTTCCTGCTCCTGCTTTAATGCGCGAAGTAAAGGCAGTCCCATTAGGGCCGCCTATCCGCCTATTTGAAACTGAGCGAACTGTGCCGATCGCCCAGCGTTGTTGACTGACAGCTGTGTTGTGTGAGCATTGAAGTTTAGTTGCAGTTAGCAGTTGCAAATTTAACAGAAAAATGTAATTATCTAACATATCCTGCTTTAATGGGCTCCGAATATTTAGTTCTCGTATTTTAATTTTGTGAGCTCAAGCACGGTTCAATAATGAAATGACTAGCTAAATGGTGTATTTTACTTATTTATCAATATTTCGGTTTTCCTTAGAGGTCATCCCTTATTATAAAAACTGACTTTTTAGAAACTTGATAAGACAAATACTAGGTAGGTAAAATGGTTGAAGTGCACCTGGCACTCCCAAATTAGCATAAAACATTCCTTTTGATACCATTACGAGACCACCAATAGGCTGATATCTACAGCCAGCCAGAGCTGTTAATATAATGGAGAAAATTTATGAGATTTAGGCTGGCGCACTGCCTCAAGCTTTCGAAGAAAGGAGCGCCCAGTGACCTTAATGGTCTAGCTGCTTAGCCTGGACATTTACAGAGAAAATACTGTACAGTCTCCTTCTCTGAAAGGTCCGCACAGCTTCTACAAGGGGGGTTAAATGGTAAGCCTAGGTATTCCGCGTGTGTGCCGGTCGTCTAATGACTACGAGTTTGGAAATAGTAGGTTATGGAGTCCACAGGATTTTCTGAGTCCTCCGTCTATTGTATTGGGGCCACACGGTTTTCGAAATAGCACATGAAGAAATGGAGCTACACCTTTTCCGCACTTTCCTGAGGAATATGTTGTGCAATTCATTTTCAACAACAGTCAGGGTGATGCCGACGGCCGAATAGGAGGTCTCTGCGACCAATTTAATCCCTCACTAGCAAGCTCATTAGCAATTTCATTTCATTTTTCCTCTATCTTCCTGCACACTCAAGAGATTTGATCTCCTTCTTACAGGAGTTGACTAGTTTGGATTTGCACTATAGCGTCGTCCGAGAATCGCGGAAAAATTTTTGACATCTCCCTCGATCGCACGAGATCTTTTATTTAAAGAAACCCAAGAGATTGCAGAATGTTTCTGAGCCACATAATATGAGAGTAGTTCCTAGAGTAGGATATAATGGGGCGTGATCTCATCTTATAATAGTTACGAAGTTTATCAGAAACATCAGAGTTGCCATGAGGTGAGCCCATCTGTTCGAAAATTGTCAAATATTTGTAGGAGGTATTTGAGGACCGAAAGCACCCAAGGCGTACTTTGCTTAATAGGTACGTTTTGATTGGCCGCAAATAAATAAGAAACCGCAAAAGAACTGATCAGCCTTTCCAGAAAGTCGTGCCTTGTAGTTATAACCGGTTATTGGCAGGCATTCCTTCAGACTAATAGTTGCCTCACACAAATATTGTAGAAGTTGTAGAGATGAGGAAGAGAAAGAAACAGTTGAACACTTCCTTTGCAACTGTCCAACCTTAGCTAAAATCAAAGCAGTTTTTCTAGGTGGATACTTTCTCAACTCCCTTCGTCAGACACACGTGGGGCTGATATCAATTCCTCCCTTCATAAGAGCCACAAAATTGTCGCACAATAGTATCACAACGGACCTGTAAGGTCGTAATGATTTGGTCATACAGGCTGACTGACATTGCCCTCTTTGAAAGACCCTTTTGAAAAAGTTAAGACTGCACTATTATTTACCAATTTATTTGAAACAAGTTTTGAATTTTGTTTCTTTTCATTATTATTATGTTTTGTTTTGTTTGTATTGCAAATTATTTTTAGATTTTATTGAAATTATTTTTTAGTTAAAATTTAAAAAAAGAAGATTATTAAAATTTTTCTTTAATTAATTTTTAGTTTTGGATTTGTTGCTTTCTTTGTTTGAAAAATTTTACAATTTTTTTTCTTTTCCCGAAAAATCTTTTTTGTTGAAATTTGTTTTTTTTTAGGATATTATTGAAATTATTTTTTCGGGAAAGTTAACAACTGTTTTTAATTAATTTTATTGTAAATTTTAGATTTGTTTCTTTCTTTGTTAGAAAAATTTTAAATTTTTTTTTCTTTTCCCGAAAAATTTGTTTAGTGAAATTTGTTTTTGGATTATAGTGAAATAAATTTTTCGCGAAAGTTAACAAATATTTTTAGCTAATTTTTTTTTAATTTTTAGATTAGGTTCTTTCTTTGTTAGAAAAATTTTACAATTTTTTTTCTTTTCCCGAAAAATCTTTTTTGTTGAAATTTGTTTTTGGATTTTAGTGAAATTATTTTTTCGGGAAAGTGAATTTTTGGATTTGTTTCTTTCTTTGTTTGCACATTTTTTTTCCCCCGAAAAATTTTTTAGCGAAATTTGTTTTTGGATTATAGTAAAATTATTTTTTCGCGAAAGCTAACCACAATTTTTAATTAATTTTATTTTTTTAATTTTTAGATTTGTTTCTTTCTTTGCTTGAAAATTTTAAAAATTTTTGTTCTTTTCCCGAAATTTTTTTTTGCTGAAAAAATTTTTTTTTTAACTTTTTGATATAATTTATTTAAAAAAAATTTTGAATTTTTTCCCTTCCCGCAATTTTTTGATGTTGAAAATTGTTTTTGGATTTTATTCAAATTATTTTGTCAGGAAAATTTATAAACAAATAAATTAACATCTATTTTTAAATATTTTTTTTTAATTTTTGGATTTGTTATTTTCTGCTTTCGAAAAATGTTAAAATTTTTTTTCTTTTACCGTATTTTTTTGTTAAATGTTGGTTTTTTTTCACTTTTTTTGAAATTATTTTTTAGTCAAAATTAAAAAAAAGAAGGTAATTAACATTTTTCTTTAATTAATTTTTATTTTTGCATTTTTTGCTTTCTTTGTTTGAAAATTTTTACAATTTTTTTTTCTTTTCCCGAAAAATTTTTTTAGCGAAATTTGTTTTATAGTGAAATTATTTTTCCGCGAAAGTTAACCACAATTTTTAATTAATTTTTTTTTTTTTAATTTTTAGATTTGTTTCCCTCTTTGCTTGAAAATTTTTACAACTTTTTTTCTTTTCCCGAAATTTTTTTTTGCTGAAAATTTTTTTTTGTAACTTTTCGATATTATTTATTTAAAAAAAATTTTGAATTTTTTTCCCTTCCCGCAATTTTTGGTTGTTGAAAACTGTTTTTGGATTTTATTGAAATTATTTTGTCAGGAAAATTTATAAACAAATAAATTAACAACTATTTTTAATAATAGTTTTATTTTTAGTTTTTGGATTTGTTATTTTCTGTTTTCGA
>JAYXIM010006045.1:0-17665 GCA_037575425.1 Anastrepha fraterculus | reverse complement strand
CTATCAGTGCTGCCAACAGGCTGTGGTCTCAGACCTTGACCTGTAGAACTAGTAAAATGACGTGGCCGGAATGGAACATGGGCCGCACAAACCGACTGTTAAAACTAAACAGGAAAAATATGAGAAATCTACTAGGGGTCCTAACAGGGCATTGTCTGATTGGCAGACATGCCAGTAGACTGGGAGCGCCCTATAACGACTACTGCAGAAGCTGTAACGATATTGAAGAAGAAGAGACTATAGAACACTTTCTATGCGGGTGCATGGCTCTGGATGGAAGAAGGTTCAATATTTTAGGAAAAAGTTCCCTGAATAACTTGGCAGAAGTAGCCAATGTAAAAATAACAAGTCTTGTTAAATATATTAAAGCCACAGGTTGGTTCAATGAGGACGATGTAGAGTGAGGAGAAGGGACAGCCCTGGTGGTATCACAATGGGCCTACAGCAGGCCTAGGTGTGTCAACCGACAACCACTATACCTACCTACCTACCTACCCGATAGAAAATTTAATTTTAGGAAGATACCTGCAAGCTCAAGTCGTTAGCTATAATAAAGGGTGGTTAAATTTCAAGGGCCGATGTTGAATGGGAACCACACCTAAACGTCAGCGACACCGTTGGACTTCTTTCTTTGGGGTTATTTGAAAGAAAAGGTGTACGTCGATAAGCCAGCAACAATTGAGGAGCTAAAGGATGAGATAATTCGGCACATTAACGGCATAGAACCTCAATTATGCCTCAGCGTCATCGAAAATTTAAACCATCGGATGGAGGTGTGCCGCCGGCACTAAAATAATCATTGGAAGGTTGAATGTTAACAGATCAACCGTCGGTGAGCGTTTGCACGCGTTGGAAATAGTCCAGAAAGCAGGTAACTGAGTGCCTTATCAATTGGAGGAGAGAGATATGAAGAGACGTTTGGTGAGGTGTGATATGCTTCTTGAACGGCGGAAAAGAAAAGGTTTTCTGCATCGCATCGTCACGTCGAAGAAAAATGGATGTATTGCGATAACCCTAAGCGCCGCAAATGTTGGGGCCTGCCGGGTGAACCAGGTCCATCGACAGCAAAAAAAAATATTCATGCTTCAAAGGTTATGTTGTGCATCTGGTGGGATCAGAAGGGTGTCATCTATTATGAACTTTTTAAACCATCTGAAACCATCACTGGCGATCGTTACCAACTGCAGCTAATGCGTTTGAATCGAGCTCTCAAACAAAAGCGGCCAAAATGGGACGGTGGGCATGACAAGCAAATTTTGCTGCATGACAACGCCCGGCCACACGTTGTTAAATCGGTACAGAAATATTTTGAGCGACTGAATTGGGAATAAAGATTCGACTCTGAAAGTATTCTATGCGGTACCAGCTGGTGGTAGTAGAGAAAAGAGAAGGTCGCCTTTTCATTGGAAAGATGAGTTGAAGAAAGGCTTGGCTTCACTTTGGGTTTCCAGCTGCCGCCGATTAGCATGATATCGCGACAATCAAGAAGAAGCCGACCAAAAACTGGAATATTATGCTAAGAATTTTAGCTGTAGACATCGTGCACATTTAAATTATATAATCTTTCACATATAATTATTAATAGTTTCAATTTTGGTCTTCCTGGTCGTCGCCTACTTTCTGTTATCCTACCACGAGCTATTTTTATCAACCAATTGATAGGGGCTCTTGCCACATGTTCGTTCCATGCTCGTTTTTGGGCTCTTAGCAATCTTACAATGTCGGTCACCCCAGTCTGTGTTCCGAAACGAGGAGATTTCTGATATGGTCTAGTCTAGTTTTCCCAGCTATGACATTTCAGTAGTCCGCAGCAATTGTTTCGTTTTCATGTTGCTCGCACGAGGTTCTGCTCCATAAGTCATTCGTGTTTTATTTCCCATGTTCATATACTTGGTTTTCCAAACGATTTCTCGCATTCTGGTTGTGTATCCGTGCCCCGGTTGAGCATCTCTCTCGGAACTCTGTTATTATATTTTAACTGCTAGATACATCCATACCCATTTATATTATACAAATTATATGCATATTGATATTTTTCCTATTTCTTTTCAACCTGTAAGCAGTTCCTCCTTGGCAGTTCACGTGTTAAAAATCTGAATGCCGAAGTACAGCTCTTCTCAGTTGCCAACTCCATAGACAAAAAACCCGTAGACTGAAATTTCATCATTTTATTATTCTTTTTTTTAGTGTGTATTTGTATTTATCTCCCATATTGATGGTGTTCAATGATTAGATGGACGCAAATTGGCGTATCAGCAGCATATCCGATGACTTGTTTATTTCATCCTACTTTAGATACAGTTTGTATGCTTTTCATGCCGTCCATCTCACCTCCTCTCCCTCACTATCACTATCACTCTACCTCTCTCTCTCTCTCTGTCTCCCTATCTCTCTGTGTGTCGTTGTAAGCCATTTCGGCATTGAAATTACCTTGACAGTTGGCACCCGAGGCACGTATGCCTGGCAATTTTGCTGAAATATTGAAAAAGCGCCAATATTGTCAAAGGCACAAGAACGTCGTAATTGTGGCCGTTTACTCGAAATAACTGTATTATTTCATTTAAATAGTTGTGCATTAGTATGAAAGATTGGGTTTGGAAATATGAATGCTGAAGCAATAATCTCTTGATGTTTTCAGTATAAATATGTGGCATATGTTTGATCTACATGAAGCTGATTTTGCAATTTTTATTCCTCTAATTTCGAACACTTGTGCTAATATTATAAATTGAACTACTTACTTACTCACATGTGATTTCTTGCATTTGTTCTAATACTTTTGCCAAACGTTGAGGCCAGTCGCAAGCCAGTCTGGTGAGCGTGTCACTTTTTTGGAGTATTTTTAATGTTTTTTTATTATTTTTTATACGAGTATCTTTCTGAAGGAAAAAAGAAGATTTCAAAACTTTGCAGGGATAAATGCTTGAAGATTTTCTAAACAGAGTCAATTACAGGGTTTGATTGCAAGTAATGAGCCTTATTTTTTTAAGCAGTTTTATTAAACCTTGTCGGAAAATTGTTATTACAGATATTCGCCGCTAAGTTGAAACCGTGCAATACCTGATAACTTAAGGGGACGCGGTGGTCTAGAAATTTCAAAAAATCGATTTTTTGCTTTTTCGATATTTCAAAAGTATAGTATTTGAAGAATATACTGTGAAATTTACATGAGGGAATTTCCAATATTATAGCTTCTACAGCCCATTAACTAGGTAGAGTGCGGTCCGCGCGCTTCTGAATCTCAAACTTTAAACTCATTTATCTCGGAACGACTTTTTTCGGCCTGGTGTTGCCAAAAAAAAACAAAACTATTCAACCAAATTGTCTGAAATTTTATTATGTTATTCACAACAATAATGGGTATCGCCTGCACTAGAATCATATTATTATTTCAATTATTTTGTATTTTTTTATTAAAAAAAAATAAAAAAGCACCCGATTTTTAGAGTGTCAAATTCAAAACCACGCATTTTGTCAATTTTTTTTTTTGTGCTTATTCTAGTACGGGACGTAGATTAATCATTTTTTTGATTTTTTCAGTTTCAGATATATAGAAGAGCCAAAATGGGCAACACAGTCCGGGTACAATTTTTGGGGAGAGTCAACATCAGTGCCATTTTTAAAAATATTAAAATTTAAAAAAATTTGTGTTTTGTATGTAAAAGAAATTAAATAAAAAACCTAAGAAATTT
The DNA here is from genome assembly GCA_037575425.1 of Anastrepha fraterculus. NCBI lineage: Eukaryota > Metazoa > Arthropoda > Insecta > Diptera > Tephritidae > Anastrepha > Anastrepha fraterculus. The sequence continues at coordinate 13,973 of JAYXIM010006045.1, read as the reverse complement.
AAAAACAGTTCTTAATTTTTTTATTGTAAAAAACAAATCCTGAAAATACGCTTAATTTTCGAGCTCTAGACCACCGAGACCCTTTAACAATCAATTCTTAGAAGTTGATTTTAAAAGAATAACATAAATGTTGATCGTCTCCAGAAATGCCACGCCATACCAAGAGGATAATGGGGCTGAGGCTATAATTTGCTAAAGAAACATGGTGGCAACTAAATTGGCTTCTGGAATAATGGTCGGAATCGCAAAAATGTTGGAATAAACTCAAACAAAATTCTTCAGATTCTATTATGGAATATAAAATGGAATACCTAAACCATATGCGAATTTACTTATGATGCAACCCTGTTTGTTTAAGCAAGCCTTGAAGATCAGCTTTCCGTCAACGTAAATATTTTTGTTTAGTTTTTGTCAGCCCCAAAACGTATTTGTTTACATTTGAAAATAATGTGCGAATATTATTTAAACAATAAATATTTGCGATGGGAAAATAGTTCAAGGTAAGTAAATATAATTCAGTAAAATAGTTCAATTTTATATTTACGCGTGCTATGTGTTTGTCTGTATGTGTTGTGGCTGAGCTTGTTTTTGAGCCGAGCATAATCTAATGCCTGTTTCGGAGGAGAAAAACTTTGTTAGCTACTCGCCGCTACCCGCAATTAGTAATTCTGTATTGTTTACTTAAATGTATTTAATGCGACGCTATTAACTTTTTTTGCTCGAAGAAAATCATTTATGTTGCAGCTAACCCAGAGTTCAGAGTGTCAACATGCTTTAAGTATGAATTAGAGATGGCCGCAAAGCTGTTGCTGTGTCAGTTGAGATTTTCAAAAACAAGATTTAAAATGTTAAACCTTTTATAAAACTGTAAATATTATATATAAACCAAGTTTCTCTAAGACTGCAAGACGGTACTTATCGAATAAGATATAATCATGAGCTGAAACTTTTAGCAAAACAAGAAAACTGTGATAAGATTTATAAGATCTCAGAGGATAAGATGGCTTGGACACGTGTTTAGAATGGCCAAGGAGAGAACAACTTGAAAGGCAGTTGAATTATGCCCTGTTGGAGACTGGAAAAGAGGACGCCCCAGAAAGAGATGGCTTGAAGACGTTGAAGATGACTTTGCAAAGTGGGACGCGCGGCGGTGGAAGGAAGTAGCCTTAGATAGAGACGGGTGGCGAAAGGTTGTTAATGATGCAATGACTGTGATGCTAAGAAGAAAATTGCCAAAATATATTTTAAGAAATTCTTCAGGAGAGGCCTTCAAGGTCATCTGCAGGCTGAAACACAATGGAAATTTATACGGCCCCTGTCCGCCATTGGGCAACAGAGTACGCATGGTCTTCGATCCAACCATCCTCGTCATGCCCCTTGACTGAATGCCATCGAGAGTCGTGCTTGACAAGAGGTACAGTGTGGTACAGCCAGCGGCTTAACTGTGATCGAACTCAGATAATGAGCCCAGCAAACACTGTTTTCGCATTTTCACGGATGACTCCAGAACCGAGCATGGTTCCGGCTCTGGGGTCTACGGGGAATCCAGCAGGACAAAACTGCGCTTTGCTCTTGGAATGCATGCATCTGTGTTTCAAGCGGAGGTGTATGTAGTTCAAGAAACGATAAACTTTGTTGTGGGGAAACAGATGGAAAGGCAAATCTACATATATGAGCCTGCAGCGACAGCCAAGCTGCGCTCATGGCCTTAGACAGCCCATCGAATCACTTCAAGGGTAGTTGAGTTCTGTAAATCCGGGCTCAACTATGTCGGTAGCCACAATAGTCTGATGCTAACCTGGGTCCCGGGACACGTGGGTATCGCGGGTAACGAGATATCTGACTCTTTAGCCAGAATGGACTCTGGGCCAACTTCCTTTGCCCGGAGCCTGTTCTACCCCTGCAGGAGGAGGTTAGTTGGACTGATGACGAGCCACTTTCTATGGACAAAGCACATGTAAAAGGTGGGCATCTCAGACAGTGCACTTTGCCCAGCATGTGGAGAGGAGAATGAGACGGCGAACCACTTTCTGTTCGTCTGCCCCGCCTTCGCTTGAATAGGGATTGAGGTCTTTGGCACTGATGTGTTAAGAAGCTCACACCTGCTCAGATTTCTTCGGAGATCGGGTAGATTTAAGGAAAATTAAAAAGGGAATCCGAGTGCAGAACAATGGACTTAATTGTGTCTGAGTGCTGTACTCGCTAGTCTGTCCCGAAAAAAAATAAACAATTCTTCGGGACGTCCAAGCTCTTAAAAATAAAAAAATCCTTGTCGCTCTTTTTACGGTATAGTAAAGTACAAGTTTCTAGTAGCTGATTTTTAATATTTTTTTGTTTGCATAAGATGTTGAGTATTTTCTTCTATATAGAGGAATCCCGAACAATGAACTATAATACTACATACCTACCCAAAAGTTTTCTAAAGATTGAAAATTCGGAAAGTTCAAAATTTTGATCACAATTTTTTGAAATTTTCAAGCGAAGTTTAGATTAAGTTAAATAAGGGTGGAGTTTAAGTAGTAGCATGCGCCGATGACTTCGTCCTAATGGTATCGGGACCGTGTTTCCTCAGTCATGTCTGAGATTGTGGAAAGGTCACTCGCTCTACTCAGTCGCTGGGATGCAGGCTACGGTAGGTCACTCTGATAAAACGGAGCTGGTACTATTTACCAAAATATGTATATAAGCCTGCTCTTTTTAGATTTCCAAAATTAAATAACCACTTCCCGCTTACATCGAAAGTTAGGTATCTTAAAGTGATACCTGATTCCAAACTCCATTGTAAGCTACACATTGAAAATCACGCAAAGAAGGCCAGTACAACTTTCTACTCCTGCAAATCTATGTTCGCCAAAAAAGGGGACTCAAGCCACGGGTCATTCTTTATAGCATTTGACAGTGAGCTTGGGCACCGATGATTATAATAGCCCCATCACCACACTAGTAAATTTGTGTTCCTCCTAAAATTTATGCTAAATTCTCATCAATTCTTTTCAGTTAATTTTTATTTTCTGTTTCTATTCGAGGAGGCTATGGCTGAGGCTCATCAAATGCTCTTAAGTGCATACCATGACCAGACTGTAAAATCCAGAAAATTTTGCGGACTCGTGTCAAGTGCAGAATTAGCAGATATACTGGAAATAATTTAAAAGCAAGGATGATGGTTACCGTACTAGCGGTGGGCAAGAGATGTTTGAAGGCGATTTTCGCTTGGAAACAATTGTTTTAAAAGCCAGAATGTAAAGAGTTTCTATCTTCATTGTTTCCGTAAATCTCTAGCGGCACATAGGACACCAACAACACCTACGCGCCGCGCCATCTCTTGCGATTACTAGATAACGCCTTCACCTGCGCCCGGCTTAACCCGAGTTGAGCCGTCTCGCGATGCACAGTTCTTTTCCATGTTTCACTTGACCTCCCAGGCACACTTCCTCTCGCTTTCATTGCCTTTTTCGCTATGTTACCGTTTTCTTTGCGTAAAGTGAGACTAATCCACTTCCATTTCTCTCTCGAGATGTCTAGCGACTCAATTTTGCTTTTTCAAACAATTCCTTGTTCGGTCTTGGTCAGAAAATTCGAAATACAATCCTTAGACAGCGGTTGACAAAAACTTGTAAGCGACTGGTTGCAGCGGGGATTTTTTTCCACGTAGAGCTACTGTACAGTAGTACCGACAGCGCAGTCGCCTTTAAACTGGAGCTACAGGATACAAAAAAATCGAATGCCTTACTGGCTTTTTTCGATTCGTGGGCGTATGTCTACATCCGTGCCACGGCATCTACGTCACTGCCCGGGAAAAATTTCCTGCCGAGGTCAGTAAATTCCTCCACTTTTTCATTAGGGTTACCTGTCATCTCCACACCTATCTAATTTGCCAGACTCGTCGCCTTATCAAAATTGATTTTAAGACCGACAGACCTAGCTTTTCTATGAAGCGCGGCATACTATACACTTCCTTGAGTTCGGTTAGCCGATGTGCCAGGAGGCATACATATGTCGTCCGCATAGCCGATGTGTTGTTGTAGCGTGCTATTCATCGACCATTTAAGACCGCAGCTGCGAAGAGGGCTTAAGCCTGGACGTCTCCTATGAGTTATAAGAGTTCCTATATCGCATTGTAACTGGTGAGTTAAAATGGTCCACTACGATAATCGAAATAATGGAAAAACTCTGGGCATGCCAAGACGTCGACGGTCAAACCGAAACATTACGGCGCCAGGTTTGGTACGAACAACTTTGTGTGATATACTGTGGACTATTTAAACCGAGTGAGAACCCAGCTGTGACTCGAAAAACCAACTGAGAAAGAAATATTTTTTAATGGCAGTCACCACTCGGCAGGCAATGGCAAACCACCGACTGCATTTTTGCCATGAAAAAAATCCTCATAAAAAACCATATGCCACAGGCACACAACAAGTTGAAGGAAGTGCTCGGCCAAGCAACCAACAAAGGCCGCCAGCGCCAATTATATGTATTGATATAGATAAATAAAGAGCTTATATTTACAGTCGATAAACAATTTCTAAAATTTTCTGTTCCAGTAGAACATTTTTTGTGCTTTCTGAAGAGGTACGGAATTTAAACTTTTTCATAAATCAAAATCACCTATTTGACTACCTTTTGAAAATTTACATCATTTAATGCTAAATACGAGCAGTGATGTCACTGATCGACCCAATTTCAAAACGCCACTAGGCTTCCCCATTTTAGTGCTACCTAATTGCGTTTTTATTTTATAAAAAAAATTAAATTGCACAAACTTTCCAAGGAAGCAGCTTGTTTATACAATAACTCATAACAACAACAAGTAAATAAGGTGCATGAGAAATTTGTGGTGCGAAAGAAAGTAAACATCTGCTGAGCAAACCAAATATGTCAAAAGACTCTCCAATCATTATAAAGCAGCAAATTTAATAGAGCAAAGAGAAAACTTTTTGCACTCACAACTAAAGAGAACTACAGAAAAGTTCGTCCGCCAATCACAAAGAAGTAAATAATAAATAAACAGAGCAACAATAATAACAAAAATATCAAATATTTGGTACAATGACAACAACTTCATTCTTCGCAGAAAGACAACAGAAGACCAGTCCAAAAATTCTTAAGAAAGCAGAGAAGTGGCAGAGAAATAAGCACAACAACACCAATAAGGCTGGCAAGAACAAAACTTCTGACCACAAGAACACAAGCACGCGCACGATACGTTGCCATCGGAGCAATAAGAAGCGCAGAAGAAGGTTCAAGAGTAAGCCCAATAAGGCGACAAAGCGAAAAAGAAAATTCAGAATTCCAATGCGAAGGCCGACAACGATGTTGCCAAAATCGGCGAACATCGAGAAGGTATTACAGTGCGCATGCGCGCCAACACAAAGCTGGCCAAAAACGAACTTAGCACAAACGAAAAGGAAGGGAACGCGAAGACGCGTTGGAGAATTTACAGTGTTCTTAAGTTGTTGCGCTTTCATTACAAACAACGCGCCACCACCGCGCCTGGAAGTAGTAGCGCCGACGGCAGCAACAGTGGCGCTAACTGCGCTGCGCGTTGTGCAGAGTGTGGAAGCGCAATTCGGCGTTGAACCGCATAAACGATCTATCTGGCAACGCGAAATAATCTTTTGATAGCGTCTCAGCGTAATAGAGAGTAACGATGAAGGGCTGCGCTAAGTGCTTCAAATTGGCTGGTTGAGTTGGAGATTGCACGAACAGTGGTGGCGGCGACGTTCTACCTAGCATTCGCATTGGCGTCGACTTTAGCAGCGACAGCGGCAGCGTCGTTATACGCAACGTAATCATCATTATAAATTCGCAATGTTAAAAAGCAATGCATAGGGTGGAGATGGAGAGTTGGAGAGCCGTTGGAAGCGGCAGCAGCAGCAGCAGTAGCGGAAATGCCGGCGTCAGAATCAGCATCAAACGGGCAGGCAGGCAGATACTTAGTAGGCAGTAGGGAGGCCCATAGCATGCATATGTATGTAGCATTCATTGTGTGCAAGTAGTGCGCGCGCGTAACGAGGGTATAAAAGAACCTGACAAGCTGGACGATTGAGCAATACTTAATTCGGGATTGTGGCTGCGTGTTGAGTGCAGCGCCAAAACGCGATTCTATTCGGGATAGAACGGGATTAATTGTGCCGCTAGTGAAGAAGAAGAATAAATAAAAATTTTTTATGCATTTGAACAAATAATGCAAACATTAAAGAAATATGTAATTCGTGAGAGAAATTTGAAAAAAAACGTTTGAAAAATATTTTAAAAATTTAACTCAAAAATTTAAAAACACAACGAGAGTTGACTATTAAATGCGAAGTAGGAAATTTGTGAATATTTGTAGTGTTACTGTGAGTGCGAGTGTTTTTTGAAATACACTAAAAAATTACAGAAAATAGCCGAAGTGAGTGGAACATATGAAAACAGCCTGTGTTATATATATTTATGTAAAATTAAAAATTAGATCAACATTCCTCACAGTGATTTCATAAACGAAATAAATAAATTATTAGAGAAAGGTAAGTGATAATTTAAGATTGCAACTAAATGATTAGGGAAGAAGTAATTTTTTTATTTATATTTTTCTGTTTTTTGGTACATTAAATGTGAAATATAAAAAATTCAAATTTCATTAAAAATAAGTTTAGTATTGATTTGGTGTGTTCTGTATTAAATTATTTTTTTTTTTGTTTTTGTATTTTTTTTTCTTTAGTGTTTTATATTAAAGGTGAAATTTAAAAATTTAATACTATTGAAAATTAGATTTAAAAAAATTTAGTATTGATTTGGCGTGTTCTGTATTAAATTAAATTTTTTTTTTGTTTTTTTGTGTTTTATATTAAAGGTGAAATTTAAAAATTTAATACTATTGAAAATTTCATTAAAACTAAATTTAAATAAATTTATTTTTGTATTTTTATTTTTTTGTTTGTTTTATATTATTTATATATATATTATATATAATTTAAAAATTTAATACTATCGAAAATTTGACTTAAAAAAATTTAGTATTGATTTGGCGTGTACTGTATTAATTTTTTCTTTTGTTTTTGTATTTTTTGTTTTGTGTTTTATATTAAAGGTGAATTTTAAAAATGAAATACTATTGAAAATTTCATTAAAACAAAATTTAGTATTGATTTGGTGCGTTCTGTATTAAATTATTTTTTTTTTTGTTTATTTTTTTTTTTTGTTTTTTATATTAAAGGTGAAATTTAAAAATTTAATACTATTGAAAATTTCATTAAAACAAAATTTAGTATTGATTTGGTGCGTTCTGTATTAAATTATTTTTTTTTTTGTTTTTTTGTGTTTTATATCAAAGGTGAAATTTAAAAATTTAATACTATTGAAAATTTCATTAAAACTAAATTTAGTATTGATTTGGTGCGTTTTTTATTAAATTTTTTTTTTTTAATTTTTTTTTGTTTTTTATATCAAAGGTGAAATTTAAAAATTTAATACTATTGAAAATTTCATTAAAACTAAATTTAGTATTGATTTGGTGCGATCTGTATTAAATTATTTTTTTTTTTTGTATTTTTTTTTTGTTTTTTTGTGTTCTATATTGAAGGTGAAATTTAAAAATTTAATACTATTGAAAATTTCATTAAAACTAAATTTAGTATTGATTTGGTGCGTTCTGTATTAAATTATTTTTTTTTTTTGTATTTTTTTTTGTTTTTTTGTGTTCTATATTGAAGGTGAAATTTAAAAATTTAATACTATCTATTATAAATTTCATTAAATCAAGTTGAGTATTCATTTGGTGTTTCGTAAATTATATTCACAGAAAAAGTTTGCTTACCATAAAAATTACATCAATTAAACCTTTTTGCCTCTCATCAGAAAGGGTCTTTCAAAAGATCAAAGAAGTTTGTTTAAAGCAAAACATGAAAAAATTTCGATTCCTTCCGGTTTCACTACTTTTTATTCAAAATACGGCTCTTATCAATTATATGTGAAAAAGAAGATCACTCACTCTTTTAAATGTCCACAATGAGCTCCACTACAGGCCATCATACGTGAATTAAAATTTTCCAGGACTGGCATATTCACATACACTTTACTTTTCAAAAAACCCCGGTCAGGTCTGTCAGTCCTTATTCTATCATCGATAGAAAAAATTGAAATTTTTTCCTTATTTTTGTCGACTCATCCGGACGATTAATCCACCAAAAAACACGAAACACGAAATAATGCTAAGATCCTTAAATTCCCGCAGGGATTGCAACTTGCCTCCCGAGAAGCTATACTGAGTTTTTAATAAATTTTGGGATTTTGAAAAAGAAACATCCACGATTTTTTTATATCTAACGAAAGGTGTGATCTCAAATACCAAGAATATAATTCATTTAGTGAAGATTGGACTTTCATTCTATCTGTGGTATTTTCCGCGACTGGATCAATCTTCAGATTGTCGGCGCACGATAAGCAGCAACTAATGTCGTTTATAAACTGAATAAACAGCAATGCTACCTTGCGGTACGCCAGAGGTGGCGAAAACAGATTCAATAGTCCTATAATTGGTGACAAAGTTGATTTGGAGAAATTTTTCGTTTTCAAGATATTTACAAAAATCCCAGGCCCGGACAAAAACGAAAGCGCTTTTCGGCGATATCAGCAAACCTGAGGCAATATTTCAATGTGACTAATTTTAAAACTGATGATTCTTAAAAATAGTTTTGATTTTACCGAAAAATTATTTACCCTTTTTTTAAACTAAATTTTAATCTCTATCGTACGGGACATGTCGCACGTGACATGTCTTCCTACATGACATTTATATTGTATTAGTTAGAGAATGAGAGAGAGAGAGAGAGATAAAGAGAAAGAATATATATCTAAATAAATTCACAACATTTGCAGAGAATACAAATAGACAAAATTAACAAAACTAAAATAATAAAAAAAAAAAATAAATAATTGGCGCGTACACTTCTGTTAGGTGTTTGGCCGAGCTCCTCCTCCTATTTGTGGTGTGCGTGTTGATGTTGTTCCACAAATGGAGGGACCTACAGTTTCAAGCCGACTCTGAACGGCAGATATTTTTATGAGGAGCTTTTTCATGGCAGAAATACACTCGGAGGTTTGCCATTGCCTGCCGAGGGGCGACCGCTATTAGAAAAATGTTTTTATTAATTTTGCTTTCACCGAGATTCGAACCAACGACCTCTCTGTGAATTCCGAATGGTAATTACGCACCTACCCATTCGGCTACGGCGGCCGCCATAAAATATAAAATAATGGTTTAAGATAAATCAACACTTATTTTATGTTGTATTTCAATTTATAGTGTATGTATTCCTCGGCAAATTATGTAGATATGTATGTACATTTGTATATGAAAAAAAAAATGCACAAGCGCAAGAACATCGTCTTCCTTTCATATGTACATATGCATGTATGCCCAAATAACCTTGACTTATTTATTCACATGTCACAGCACATCACATTCCTTCAAGAAATCATATACACATACGCACTAGTGAACGAGTTCCTTCCTAACAAGTGCAAAAGCAATTCAGCTCTAAAGCCTATGTAAGTGTTTATGGATATATACCCATTTTAAGTCCTAGCATGCATACATACCCACATACCTACTTGCCTTCTAAACTTCCTACAAAATAATTGTATTCATATGTATTCACATGCTTCCGTATACTTTTGTCTTCCACTAGTCAATATTGCAATTACAAAAACAAAATACCTTAATTGACGCAAAAGCAGCAGCAAGCGCAACGCGAAGCTCGTTTTGGCACCACTCATTCCAAAACATTCTAGAACAAAACAAAAGCACAGCGCATGCACTTCATGCCTCAATATGCGTAAGTCGTCCAAGCCCAAAATCTAAGCCTAGCGGCTACAAAAACAAAATGCATTCGCAGTGGTCATGATTCTTTTGGTCGCGTCGCCGCTGAACAATTTATATGGTACAAAAACAAAAAAAAAGGGAGACGTGAATAGCCTTAAGTGTATCTAAGATATATATGAGATATAGCTCTCTCACTCTCTCCTTTTCCTCTACGTTATATCTTTTTTCTCTATCGCGGAACGAAAATTCTCAAAACGTTGCGTGGCCTCGAAATTTTACTTTTCATTCTCTCTCGTCCATCGACGCCTAAGAAGTTTCACTTCAAAAACAAACTTGATAAGAAAATATAGTATGAAGAAAGTACTACGTATTATTAAAAAATTAATAAAACAAAAAATATATTTAAATAAATTTCAACAAAAATTGTTCAGGGATATCTCAAAATGCGTTATAAATACATTTGTGCATTAAATTTATTTACATTGCATATGAAAATGTAATGCGTAATGGACAATGTAATTTTATTAACTTTGAATAAGTTTTCTGCAGTGAAATGTCTTTAAAACAAATGCAGGAATTTCTTTTATGGCGAGTATACGGAATACCGTCTGGGAAAGAAATTATAAAAAATCAATAGGATCTTTTAGCAACTTTAAACTTGACCTTTGCTATACTAACATTTAATAGGCAAAAATACAGCATAGCAAAAATTTAGAAATTCAGAGTATCTTTGCTGTAGTCAGTCTTCCTTTATTTTCCATGCAAAATTAAATAAGAAAGTAAAATGCACAAATAAATTATAAATACTCCTTTGCATGCATTTTCAAAGCAATAGAAATTTCACACATACATACACACATCCATCTCTCACTCTCTCTCTCAAAAGCATCAGCCGTAAGTGAACGCGTCCATTGTCACAGAATCACAATAATTGCTGTCATTGTGTTTGTGTACTTACACATTTTACATTTCCGTGCCATTAAATTCATTCACTCAAACGGCACAAAGTGTATGCAGCATGCAACGCGCGCAACGGCGCTGCCACTAAACTGTCAGACTGCCAGGGCAAAGCCTGTGCAGCGAAGTCCGCAAGATAACGGTGGACACTTGTTCATTTGAATAGCCCCAAATCCGTGTACTTGCCATCCAATCAGCCATGAGTTCCATCATTTTGAAGCACTTAAAATACACTTTTGTGCATGCTTTTGAAATGGTGTGCAAAAGTAGAGTCAATGTTTGCGAAAAAAAGAATGATGTGAATGAAATAGTGTCAATCGCAGGCTCCTCACGTAGTGATATTTTAGTTTCAATGCTAACAAAACAACCGACGGTCGCCGTAGCTGAATATGCGGATCCAACTTGGTCCTATGTTCGAAACCCACCATCGATATGAAACATGAAATGATAGAGAAACTGTTTTTTGAGGGAAGGGTTACTATTCGCCAGTCAAAGGTAAGACACCGAGTGCATTTTTGCCGCTAAAAATTAAACCATTTGAAAGTCTCTTCATTTGAAGCACAACACAAGTGACTTCGTGGCATATCATCAGCACCATTAGCATTACCATTGGCCCACTAATTTCTGCTTTCAACGTCATCTTTTCGTTCATCGTTACCAAAAAACGCATGCTGCGTAACAGCCATTTGTGCCAACAGCGATGGATATGCATTGACTCGTGACACGTTCACTGAACTATTAGTATGCGCAAAATATGTATTTGAGTATGTTCGATTCTGGCATTTATAATCAATAACCCCTCACACTCACATGCGCGTGCTATGCGAATTCACCTGCTGCTATGAGAAGGGAAAGAAGCGATGCGCGAAATAGATGGCGCACAATGGTGTCAAATATTGATCCCGTGCGATTAATTCGGAAAACAAATTTTAAGCAATATCAAAGATTCTGACGACGTATTTTTACGTAAATTGAGTTTTGTTTGACTGCTGAATAAACTATTTTTTACCGTTTAGTTCCAAAGTTACAGCTTCTATTCTTCTTGGAAGGTGCAAAAAACGACGTTTTAGTGTTTTTGTAGGCAACATCTTGTATCGAAGCTTGATAAGAAACAAAAAAAAAAAATTAATTATTTTTAATTTTTCATAAAAAAAAACCTAAAATAAGAGGTTTTTGGGGTATATATTAAATTGGGGGAAAACGCATTATTCTTACATAAAATCTACCTTCATGTGTGAAAATACATCAATTTGCGCACCACGAATATGTTGGAGCAGGAACTCGACTAAATTCTCAACAAAGGATGTAATGAGGATAGTAATGGTTCCACGGATTAGGCTAAGGCTTTTATCCATGGCGACCAGATCGATCTGCTGGGCGTATCTAAGTGCTTAATTTTAACTATTTCATATTGTGAGGAATCGAACCAGCTCCTTAGGAGGGAGGATTTGTAAGTCTTCGTCTTCGAGTAAGAACGAGCCCAGGATTCTTTGTCCATGTGGCCTAATGCTTCACAATTTGGGATTAAAGCTTCGATGGACTCCTCCTCCTTATCACAGCAGAACCTGCATAGTGTAGGACTAGCTAGTCCTATTGTAATTTATTATCAACGAAGTTAGTGAGGTGTAAAAAAGTTGATTGAACTTGCCTTCAAAAACTTTATTGATTTCCCGACAAGAGATGTATGAAGTTATGAAAAGCTCAAATTGTCAAAACTTCAAAAAAATGTATTTTTTTTTTAAGCAGAAATATGGAAGGAAAAGTAAATTTCTCGAAAATATTGTCGAAAATAGGAATGAGGATGTATTAAATGAGTTTTTCGTCACAACAGTTGGCAGCATTTCAAGCGTCATCAAAAAAGGTTCACGAACTGCCCGAATCAGCTCTTTTTTGTTTTTATTTTTTTGGTTAAAAATGCCTTTGCACCATATAGTAACCGTCGCTACTACGTGTGATTCCACTAAAAATATCCCTCCCCATCTCTTGGATTTTGCCCTCCACTCCGAGACTAAAAATATATGCGAGACGACTGTCTACAAAGTACTGTGTACAAGCCGGGTTCTAGGACTCTTCCTTGTGGTATACCTGCTTTAATTTCGTGGAGGTTGGAAGTTTCATCATTTATTTTGACAAGAAAATGTTCAATATTCAGGTACGATTTTATAAGCATATAGTATTTATACGGTAGGCTCATTTTAAGCTTGTATAGTAGGCCTTCGTGCCATACCCTAGCAAAGGCGTGCATAACATCTTAAAATACTGCAGTACACTATTCCGTTTTTTCAAGTGAATCTCTAGCGAATTTTTGCCCTCAATTAACCTGCTCTATAATGGAGCGATATTCGCGGAATCCAAATTGGAATAAGTTATTATTAATGGCCTATAATTGGAGACAACGTTCGAGAGATTTCAGCAACTTTCCACTGAATAGGAAAGGTCTCATCTTTGATCATCGCTTTAAATGTGTAAGTGATTTATTTATAGCCACATGTGGGTCACTCTTTTAAAACCTTACTCGTTATGAGCTCCTATCCTGGTGCCTTATTTGATTTGAGAACTTTGCTTGTTGTGTGTGTTTACCTCTTTCCTTCCAATCGAGAAATTGGGAAGTTCATTTGAAACGGGACTGAAAAAAATTGTCAGGTTTGTGGTCTTCTACCGCATTTTGTCTCGTAAATGGTACAAAAACCATTGAAAGGTGTTTTCCAAACTTAAATTATAGAGCTGAATTTCAATACTATTTGTTCATTTCAAGAGTGACTTAAATATTAAAAAAACTTATGACCACAAGTTAACAGAAAAATTTTTTGTTTTTACTTTTTTCCCACTAAAAGTATTCCGAAAAAACATTTTAGTACTCCTATTAATACAACAAATCGAGCCTTGACTACATATTTTTTGTGGAAATTTTCTACAATCAATCACGCGTCTTCGTAATTTTGCTCCACTGTGCAACGCATGCAATTTTTGACGCACCAAAAATTGGCGAATAATAACGTGTAAAATGAGGCACTCACCGATGAGCTACAGCAGCAACATTCACACTCCTTACACCCGTCCGTCCTACCCCAACCAAGCGACGCACGCGATAACGATGACTTTGGCAAACTACACAGGCCGAAAAGTCAAGCCAGCGGCAAACAGCTGACGGAAAGTAAAGCTCTACTGAGGAGTTGAAAACAATCAAAAAATTTGAATATAAATTTTGATG
>JAYXIM010006042.1:0-17161 GCA_037575425.1 Anastrepha fraterculus | reverse complement strand
CCATAGATGTTGTTACAGCTTGTTGTTGTTTTTGTATTGGATATTGCAAAGCTCTAGCAGTTTGTTAACAGTTGGTTGAACTCGCCGTACATAGATATTTATGACAACATTGGCAGTGCTGACATAACGACAAACGGCGTACAGCTGGTTTGCATAAAAACCCACACACACACGAACACTTAAGCGCACGCGCGCATGCAAATCGGGCTTGAATTCGGAAAATGCGGAAGACGGTGCTGAGTAAGTAAATGAGGAATGAGTAGCATGTGACTGCTGTGGCAGATAGACAGTTGAACGAGCATAGCGTCGCGCAGTCAAACCGTTGGCGAGGGACATTGATGATGCTTGTCATCGTCGGCTCAACTTCGATTGCGGCTGGGTTAAGAACAATACCAGCGACTGACGGAAGGTGAATCTGCAAACGCTCTTGCTTGTAGTCTTGTTGTTGTCACTCACATAATGATGCGTTATTTTTGTTCTTCGATTGTTGGCTTGTTTTTGCGTTGCTGTTGCTGTTCTTCTAAGTTTATGTAGGTAAGTTGCCGCTTGCTGTTGCGGCTTCCGTATTTTAGCAGCAACAGCAGCTTAAAATGCAAAATTCTCTCTCCTACCCATTCCTTTTGTTAGCCACTTACCCGTAGCTACCAACAATCCGGTTGTAAGTATAAAATATGTGTGTAAGCAATGCTTGGCGCCAGGTCGCCTAGGTTGTAAATCGACATAATACTAGGCATGTAGTGGATGGCGTAGATTGGGCCAGTCACTTCAACGCTAGCATCGATGCTTTGCAAGTTTGAATGTTGAGGCGCACGAAATGCAAAATGATAGGTTTTGTGTGTGTGTGTGTGTTTAGGTACATAGATGACTAGTTCGGTATCAGCTGTACGTCCACTGCTAAACCGAAGGCGCCTCTCCCTGCGCCTGTTGTCTACTTATAGGCGATTAGGCGTCTGTCTGCGTTGAACCTTTTTCAGTCTTGTCTTTGCTGTCTTGTCATGCATGATTGCCGCCATGTTTTCGGAAGCTCTTGTTCTTACTCTATTTGCTGCATATTTTTTGTTGTAATGACATGCTTTTGTTGCTGTTTCCTTGTATCTCATGTATTTGCCACAACTTCAACGCAATTTTGTTGAATTTATTTGGTTGCAAAATTTATTGTTATTGACATTTTTGCCATACAACCAACCAACCAACCAACCTTATAAACCCTTGCTCCTCTTACCCTCTCTCGCTCTCTGTTGTGTACGACAGAGTCTCCACTTGCAATATGCTGATAGTAGGCAAAGCACGCAATAAAATTGAATGTTGTTTGGAAAACAGCAGCGGTGTGTGTGTGTGTGTGTGTGCTAGTGTGTACAACATGACACAATTGAACGCTTGTTCAGTTGTTCAGTGGGTTGCCCAAGTGGTAGCGTTTCCTGTAATGCAGAGGCATCGCTTTAAGCAACACTAAGGTATGTTTACAAACGGCTGCTTACACAGATCTGCTGCTTATCCGTATAAATAACTCGTTGAGCTGCAGAGCCCATTTCAAGTAGTCTATGACAATCACTACCTTAGCCGAACCCTTGCACTAAACTGTATTTATGTTACAACCATCTGCCCAACTGCATATACACTTGTCTGCTTGGGAACTCTATGTCGCTGTGTGAAAATGTTCGTCCATACCGAAACTAATATTTCACATATATCGAATGTATCGAAGGGAACGGATGTCAATTTATAGTAAATATTTGAATTAGTTACCTCTATCTCTCTTTCATATTTCTTAAGCTCAAAGAGCAAACAGAGATTACCTAATAGTAATCAGGAGCGAGTAGATAAGATGCGTGGCTATTAAATAATGAGACTGACTTTGCCACCGAATCAATCTGATGCGACTCTCAGTCCTATTATAAATATTGGCTGATTTTTTAAGAGCTATGGGAAAGTTTTTCAAAAAACCACACTTAAAATTCAGAAAAATTAATGAAATTTGTATTTAAATCGATAGTACAGTGCATATAATTTGAGGATTATTTCATTCAAATGTTGACCGCGACTGCACTTCAAATGGTCCATCGGCTTAGTCCAATTTTGGCATACTCTTTCCAATGTTTCGGTCGGTATCTCACATATAAATGCTTTAATGTAGTCTTCCAATGCGTTACTTGAAGCAGGCTTGTCTGAATAGACACGAGCTTTAACATAGATCCACAAAAAATAATCTAAAGGCATTATATCGCACGATCTGGGCGGTCAATTGACAGGTCCCGAACGTGAAATAAAATGTACACCGAACTCGCCTCTCAACAAGTACATTGTTAGGCGTGCTGTGTGGCATGTGGCACCGTCTTGCTGAAACCACATGTCATGCAAGTCAAGCTTTTGCAGTTTGGGCAAAAAAAAGTTGGATATCATTTCACGGTAGCGCTCACCATTCACAGTTACGTAACGACTCGCAGCATCTTTGAAGAAGTACGGTCCAATGATACCTCCAGCCCATAAACCACACCAAACTGTGACCATTTCTGAATACATTGGTAGCTCTTGCAATTATTCTGGCTGACCTTCACTCCAAAATCGACAATTCTGTTTATTTACGTACCCATTGATCCAAAAATGAGCTTCGTCGCTGAACACAATTTTTCAATGAAAAAGTGGATCTTCGGCCAACTTTCCAAGAGCCCATTCACCAAAAATTCGGCGTTGCGGTAGGTCGTTCGGCTTCAATTCTTGCACCAGCTGTATTTCGAAAGGCTTTACACCTGAATCCTCTCGCAAAATTTCCCACGTTGTTGCGTAACAGAGGCCCAATTGCTGCGAACGGCGACGAATCGATAATTGATGGTCATCATTAACACTGGCCGATACAACTACGATATTTTCTTCAGTTCGCACTCGCCGTAAGCGTGTTGGTGGTTTGATGTCCAATAATGTAAATTTGGTTCTAAATTTAGTCACAGTAGCTCGAATAGCTGCTTCAGTGGGTCGATTAAACTGACCATAAAATGGAAGAAGCGCGCGATAAACTTTCTTAACAGAACACGCATTTTTATAATAAAATTCAATGATTTGCAAGCGTTGTTCGTTTGTAAGACGATTCATGGTTCAATTATAGATCAAACTGAAGATGTTTGACAGTGAAACAAAACACGAAACGTGCGTCAGCTGTTTAAACCAACTGTTTAAAATGATAATAGCTAAAAAATCACCCGCTATAATGACTTATCTGCATTATGAGACTCTTTGGAAAAAGTTTATAAAAACAATCAAGCTTGGTGGAGCCTCTGGTTAGGTTAAACATTATAATTGGCTTGTCCTCTTGAGGCAGTGACATTTTTGGGGAAAAATTATCAATACCGCCGTGCCAAATAAACTTACTATTGCGCGTTGATTGTGCAGGTGCCGTATCAGTTGTTATCACTATCTTCATTTACCATTGGAACATTTTTATACATCTGGATATCTTCATCATCTGAAGAATCCGTTCTGTCTACTTCAGAAGATATGGAGGCCTTTATAATCTGTGTCACTGCTATCGTCACTGTCGTGGTAAAGATCCACCTCCATATCAGATGAATTATCAAGCTCGTCCTCAATTTCTTCGTTAGTCAGTGTTCGATTCATCCTAAAATTATTTCATCAATAAAAACTAAATTCGTTTGATAGAAAACTTCTGATACAATTACATCCCACACTACAGCGCTGCAGGGATGCATATGTCCCAGTGCAACAAAACAAGGTATACAGGTAAACATACAGATCAATTTATTCTTATATATGTACCTGTGGGCAAAAAGTAAGGTGAATTTATTTGTCAAACTTCGCGGGATTAAAATTTCGCTCTAGTTATTTTTTTCATGAGCTGGCAGCACTGTTAATAACATCTGGGCCAACTTTCATGTGAATGTCATTATCAGTAATATATTTACGCTTGTGTTCACCAAACGACCAAGAGTGCATTTTTCGATTTTTACAATGTCTGATTTGATTGAGCAGAGAAGTGCCATCAAATTTTGTTTGCGGAATGAAATTTCAGCTGCGGAAAAGTTTACCATGCAGAAGGCATTTGGTGATTCGACAATGTCGCAGAAAAATGTGTATAAGTGGTACAAAGACTTCAAAGAGGGTCGAGAACGTGTTGATGACTTGGAGCGCTCCGGACGACCATCGACGTCAACAGATGACCAACACGTCAATAAAGTGAAGGAGTTAGTGCTCGAAAATCATCGGTTGACTGTTAAAGACCTTACTGATATGATCGGAATATCTGAAGGATCTGTGAAAACCATTTTAAAAGACCATTTGGGCCTACGAAAAGTCAAATCTCGTTTGGTACCGAAAACTCTCAATTTCTTGGAAAAAAGTCGTCGCGTTGATGTGTGTGAAACAATGCTTTCAGACTATCAGGACAAGCTCAAATGCATCATTACGGGAGATGAGACTTGGATTTATGCTTACGACCCTGAAACAACCGACCAATCAAGCGAATATCGTCCTAAAGACGAGGCCAGACCGAAAAGGGCACGTCAAAGTCGTTCAATAATAAAGGTCATGATGACAGTTTTTTTCGATTTTCGTGGTGTGGTGCACTATGAATTCCTTCCACCTGGCCAAACTGTTAATAAGGAATATTATTTGAGCGTTATGCGTCGTTTACGTGAAGCAATTTTTCTAAAAGGACCAGAATTATGGGCCAACAACTCTTGGTTTTTGCATCACGATAATGCACCGTCACACACTGCACTCGTTCTTCGTGACCATTTCGCCAAAAATTCCAGGCATATCGTTCCGCAACCACCGTATTCGCCCGATTTGGCTCCGCGAAGACTTCTGGCTATTCCCAAAACTCAAGTGACCACTCCGGGGAACGCGTTTCGAGTCGATTGAGGAGATAAAAGCTGAATCGAAGAAGGTGCTGATGGCTATACCGGAAATTGACTATTTGGCATGTTTCGGGGATTGGAAAAATCGTTGGCATAAGTGCATTTCATCGAGATGGGACTATTTTGAAGGGGATGGAATTGATTTACAAGAATAAATAAAGATTTTTCATTTTACAACCAAATTCCTTACTTTTTGCCCACAGTAAAAGGGACATGAAATTTACCTATTCCTTTCGTAATGAGAAACAGAAAAAATTTTCACTAAAACAAGTAGAAAAAAACTAAAAATATTGCTTACACGTCAATTCACGAAGAACACTCTTACACTTATGACCTTATATCAAGTACAAATTAGTTAGGTTATGTTAACCGAAGCACGTGTTGGAAAGTACTGACTACAACCTACGGTTTAATCCCATCCCAGCGCTTTTGAAGCGAGTATTTTTCGCTCAAGTAATTTTTGAACATTCTCTGGGACTTATATATCCCCGCAGTATTGAAAGGGTTAAAAGAACTCTGAGTTAAACTTTTACCAAGTAACAAAGATAGCTTCAGCAAGTCTTGGGTATAATCTACTATTTCATATTTTTCAATCAGACGAAATAACTATTTTATTGCGTTGTTGTCACACATTTCTGAAACCTCTTCAGGTTGCGATCCTTTGCCACATTCAGCTTTTTCTATGTAAAGTGAACGAGTATAACCCTATCACACAACAGCTTGGCTTCCGGTGTTTGGGATGCCCATAACTGCATGCACATATACATGCATACACATATGTGCATATACGAAACAAATGTGATTTAGCAAAGAAGCTCAAACAATGCTTACGAGTAATCCCTGCCACACATTGCATAGCCCGCACATCCTCCACTCCTAACTATTAACTGAGACACTCACGCCTAGACTTTATGAATACTTGCATACGCCCCAGCCTGGAGGGTGTCGCAACTATTTCGTCTTAGCCAGCATACCTTTTATGCAAATTTTATGGCAATTCATTGCTTACTCTGGTTACTGCTGCTGCGTCACAACGGCAACATATTGCCAAATGGGCGGAAAATGTTAATAGAATCGATTAAATTAATCAACTTAATGTCTTGAATCCTCCGAATGGACCGACAATCCAAATGGGCGTACAAGTGCATGTACGAACAGCTGAACAAAATACAGAAACTGACAATAACAACAAGTAGCAGCAGTTTAGTGTTCAACCCATTTATAACAATTATGTGTCGTTATGCGCTGTTATGTTGGTAGATTTTGTTGTAGTTGTCGTTGCAAATTGTTTCCCGACGGCCGCTGTTGAGGTGGATTTTCGAGTTTTATGCAAAATACTTTGTACCTACAAGTATTTAGCCCCAGATTTTGTTAGCAAACGCACCGTTCCCCTCTCACATTTCACTTTATTCCACCGCTTCTTCGGCCATCAGCAACATGTGGCCTCATATTCATCGGCTGTCATTGCCACTTGTGTGTGAAATTAGCAAACATTTGATTTGATTAGCTTCAAAGCCGCAAATCTGCATTTGAATGCGCATCAAATTTGTGTATTACTGTGTCAACTATTCACTAACTGTAAATACATACATACATAAGTACAGAAGTTCGGAAGTTCAGTCAAGTGCATAAATAGTTGTCAAAATTACTTATGTGAGTGAACATAAATGTATTATATTAGGGCTGGGATCATAAATATGGGGTGTTTTTGTGTATGCTCCCGCTTCCCTGTTTAATTGAAAAAGAAGCACGCTTGCGCGCCTTAAGATTAAAACGCATTTCAGATCTAAAAACTGTGGATATGACAGGACATTTAAAGATCTTAGAAGGCTTTCAACATACTCCTATTCTCATAGGATGGATACATTATCTTCCAAACCCATTCTCTTAAGGACCTTCCAAGTTCTTATTAATGAACGTACGGCCTGGAAAATAATTATGTCACCTTCAAACCCGAATCCCAGTTATGGTGCATTGATGGATCCAAATTAGGGGGCGGGAATCAATGGTCCTAAATTCAAAAAATCGATTCAAATGAGTCTCTAAGAAAAAAATTTCCAGGCAGAAATACATGCCATTGAGATATTTGTGAGGGAATGTCGCCGCAAAAAAAGGAGAGGCACCCACATTTACATACTTTCAGATAGTCAGGTTTGCTTTGGAAGTCCTTCTATCAACTAGAGTCACCTCTCGAATGGTACATGAATGCTTGAACCTTCTCAACATATTAGGGAACTTCTTCTCAGTATTATAAGGTTGGGTTCCTGGACACGAGGAACATGAGGGAAATGAAATAGCCACCATCTAGTTAAAAAAGGGGCAAAAATGCGCAATTATCGGTCTTGAAGCTTTCTGTGGACTTACAAAGGGCCACATAAACGAACTTCTCACGAGGTGGGGGGAGAAGAAATTTGTTGAACACTGGCTAAATTTAGCCGATCAGCCGCAAGCGAAACAAATCCTAACGTCGGACAAAGGAACTTCCGATAAGCGACTTTTACTCAGCAGAGTAGACTTAAGACTTTTAATTGGTTACTTTATATGCCAAAATGCCACTTCAACAAAATTGGTCTCTATACGAGTATAATCTGCCGATTCTGGAAAATGAACACTGAAAATTCAAAACAAATTCTTTGTAAATGTCCCGTGGCTACACCACCTTGTGGGACGGCTTTGCCTCCATATAAGTTATGGAACAATAAACACTAATAAATTGTATTGTAAGAAGCCTCGATTTATAAGGCATATACCTCAGTAGGCTTTGCCCAAAAGATCTCTTTTAGTCACAGGACCCATTAGCCTAATAATATAATAAGAGAACTATCGGTATCGATAACTATGCTTTGGCAGAAGCTGAGGATGAACTGTGCTGACATTTCACTTGTGTAAAGTTTGGCAAGTCATCATGAATCATTCAACGCCAGAACAATGCTTCCAAATTGTGGAAATTTAATTTGAAAAAAATAATCCGCTCACGAAGCTCATATAACGAAATGTTGAAGAAGGTGCAGAAATATCGATTCATCGTCATTCTTAACTTATTAGTCTTTCCCTTTACACTAGTTTTTCCCTACACCATGTAACTCGTAGAGCCGGCGGGCATATGCCGGATATGATATTCAAAAAATGCCAATTATCTACTAGATTAAAATAAAAAAATTCATTCCAACAATATTTCTGTTTTGTGCATTATCATTTCAAGTTTCCAAGCTCTTACAAAACACCCGATGTAACTGCACGTAAAATCAAAATTTGAGTGCATATGAAATTTCTTATATGTATTTAATTAGGTTAATTGATGATTTAGTTAGTATTTTATTGACTTTAAAGTTGCCAGCAACTGCATTGAAGTCCTATGTGCCACCTGGGAACCACCGATATGATATATGATTTTATTGCTTCTTATAACCCAATTATCATAGTACACAGGCAAAGTTGTATAAGAATGTATTCACAATTATTACTCGGAACTAAATTATAAAAGTTGGTTGTTTCGCTGTGCATATCTTAGAGAAAATCTCATTAAAATAAAAATAAATAAATCCTTTTTGATTATTTTGTCTAGTTGCCAATTTTGGTCCACTTTCCATCAACTGGTGTCATACATCGCCAGTAATTCGCCGAATAGGAACATAGAGTGAATGAAATTGCTGATGAGCTTGCTAGAAAAAGGGCTGGACGGAACTGTTTCAGAGATCTCCCACCCGGCCATCTGAATCCCTCTGACTATTTTTAAAAGCGAGCTGCACAACTTGTTTCTCAGGAAAGCACAGAGCATTTCTTCGTGTGGTATTTCAAAACTCCTTTGGTCCCAGTGCAATAGATGCAAGACGTAGATAGACCTGGGAACTCCACGCCATTCAATTTCTGAACCTGTAGCTGTACTTATCAGTCATTGGACAGTCGGAATTAACGCAGAGAAGCTGGATTTACCACTTATTCCCCATTGCAGAAGATGTCAGAGAAGTAGAGATGTTATTTTCTGTAAATATCGGGCTTTGGCAGCTAGATGATTAAGGTCACTAAGGGTGCTACTTTCTTCGACCACTTCGGGCAGGGCTCCAATATAAATCCCATTTTTTTTTTAGGAAAAAAAGTTATTCGAAATAAATGGGGATGGTTAATTTTGCGCCACCTTGTACATACTTTGCTTCATAAAACTTTGGGTTTATGTTTATAATACATTCTCTGTCAAAACAGTACCGGGAATTGTTCAGTAAAACGCAAACTTATTATTTAATCATCAAAGTTTATTTTGTCGCCTTCAAAACAGGCTCCATTCGAAGCAATACACATATGCCAACGATTAGTCCAGTCATCAGAGCACCTTTTAAACGCATTTGGAGAGATCTTCCTCAGCTCCTTCAGCGAATCTCCTTAATGGCCTCTATAGACTCAAAGCGGCGTCCGCGGAGAGCAAATTAAAGTTTTGGGAAATGGAAAAAGTCTCAGGGCGCTAAGTCCGGTATTTGTTTGATATTATTTGTTAAGTTTTTGGTCAAAAAAGTTTTCACGATATGAGCTTTGTGAGATGGTGCGTCATCATGGTGCAAGATCCACGAGTTTTCTGTCCACAAATTGGGCCGTTTCCTATGCACATTCTCTTTCAAACGTCGCACTTCCAAATAAAATTCTTTATTTACCGTAGAACTATTTGGAACGAATTCCGAATGCACAACGACAGGATAATCAAAGAAAACGAGTAGCACGACTTTCACTTTTGACTGACTTTGATATAGTTTTTTGAGCTTCGATTCATGTGGATAGCGCCATTCAGCCGCCTGTTGACTGGTTTGCATGTCAAACTCATTTACTCACGTCTCTGTA
Source organism: Anastrepha fraterculus (assembly GCA_037575425.1). Classification (NCBI taxonomy): domain Eukaryota; kingdom Metazoa; phylum Arthropoda; class Insecta; order Diptera; family Tephritidae; genus Anastrepha; species Anastrepha fraterculus. Next base: position 7,466 of record JAYXIM010006042.1, on the reverse strand, counting down.
CCTGTTATGATGCGATGATGCACTGCATAAACGTTGAATCCGAATTTACTTGCTCAAGCGTGTCTTCAGCCATCTTCTACCGATGACTTTTTTGAAAGTAATTAAACTCTGTTGGAGCGAGTCGAGCAGCCATGCGTCTCGTGCCCAATTGATGGTGTTGCGAATTGATTCGTGAGACAGGCTAAGTCCACAAGCTACATCTCTCAAGTTTATATGACCGTTTTCTATCACCATTTCTTTGACTTTTAGTTTTGGTCGACGTTTTCATCCGTTAAAGACGTTGATGGGCGACCAGATCGGGGCAAATCTTCCCCGACTTCTTGGCCCTCTGCAAAAGCCTTATACCAATCGTAGACCAGTGTTTTTCGTATTTTTGATAAAGTACACTCGCTATAGGTTTTTTGCAACATTTTCAACGATTCGGCATACGAAAACCCCTTTAAAACACAAAATTTTAATATTTAATTTTTTTCTTATCTGTTAGAAAAAATGTTTTTTCTCTATTAACAGTTAGAGTAAATTTCATACTAGCTACGGTGTTTGCAATGAATTTCTAACTAAGCAAAATAATGGGTGGCTGCCGTAGCCGAATGACGCGACAAATAGGAGGAGGACCTCGGCCAAACACCCAAAAAGGTTGTAAGCGCCAATTATATGTACATATATATAAATATATGCCTACTGGTTCTGTTATTAATTTGTAATTTACTTTAGTTTACTTTAATTTATTTACTTTTAACTTAATAATATCACTATTTCGTTTCAATTGCAGTGTTGAGGAAGCCTGTTAATTCCAGTAATATCTACACTGGGTCCAAATTTTGAGGTATGTATTCTATGATAAAAACGTATATTTGTACATATACCATTTGAGTGAGTCTCTGGTATAAGCAATTGCTATTCTATGCTCCTTTTTCTAATATAGTGATGGGAAGGAGAGTTTCCTGCATGATATGCAGCCCTTTTTGGTTCATGGCATATCTCAATAAAAAAGTGTATCTAACAACTATAACATCAAAAAACAACTCTGAAATAAATTTTACAATATTTCTTGAATATTTTAATTTATGGCATTTTTCCAAATTTGTGATTGGGTGATTTGCAATACTGGCAAAAATCTGATAAAACATGCAATAGTATGTCTAATGGAAGCGTGGCCGCCATGACTTAAAATCTATTTGTCTAATTCGGTTCTAGCAAACTGCATTGTATGGGTTCATAATATTTATTATACGCAATATATTCATTAGTATTTAAAAACCCCACCACTTGGTGATTGGTAATGGTTTCACATTTTCGAATCATATTTTGTGTTAATTTCCGCGCAAGTGGTAGAGGTAATCAGCTCCAAATCAATCGAATTTTCCTTGATAATTGTTTGAACATCCATACACCTTGATCTCTCTATAGCCAGCAAAGCCGTCTTTGGTTTTCTGTATTTTCCTTTTAGATGTAAAAATGCGTTCCGAGTAGTAGCTTTTTGACTAGATCAAACAGAAACAAATCGCAGAGATCCATATAAGGTGAATTCGATGGCTGTTGGATGGTTTCGTTTCGTTCTTGTACAAAAATTCACGAATATTGATGGAACTGTGCGACGGTGCGTTATTATGGTGTAAAATCCATGAGTTGAGTAAACCCACACCCCTTTAACTTGCCACTTTCCTTCCATTTTATTGGTGTTTAATCACTTTTTGATGTCGTCGGCCTGCCACCACGTTCTTTGTCCCCCACCATTGAAACCATTTTTAACGCAAAATGTAATACAAACTCGTTGCTATGAACTCAAATCTACCGTTGAAAACTGTAAAAATCAAAAACACGTGCAAAGGTAAATTTACTCAAGACGGTGTAACTTTTACAAATGTCAAGCCATGGCAATAAAATTTTGGTAGAAATGTTAATCACAGATATGGTCACCTTGCGGTTGTTCCGGGGACTTTATGATCAAGGTGGTATATCTTTTCTTTTGAGTCTTTTCTTAACTATTGCTTAAAAATTTTCAAAATGTAGAGTTGGCATCCCGTTTTTCTGCTTCGCCCAAAGTGGCCGATGTCGAAGCGCCCACGTACTTCTACTGCGACGAAATTTTTCTTCAAGAAATAGAGTATTTCTCTCAAATAGTTGGCGAATTTTAATCAGTTTTGTTCCAAATTATGTTTATTGAACAAGATATGCTTCAACCTTTTGACTTGTAAGCGGGTTTTTTCGGTCGCCATGATACTTTTAACAGCCAAAGAGACTCGTTCGACTGGTGCGAATGTGCCTCGTAGATTGATTCGTCTATAAAAATCGATAAATATAATGTTTGTGCCCACGAATGAAAGCCCCTTGAATGATACGCTAAAATTTATTCATTTATCACCTCGCAGATGCCAGGTTGCTTAACCTCCGGTACGCCAAGGTGATGAGTTTCCTTGATATGTGACGTCATCTTGGGGAATAAGAAAAGGCACACAGGGTGATATCGGAGATATAGAATGAAAGCAGCAACATTGGAGTACATGCTCGCAAAATAAGTGTGGCCTTGCTGCAATAACTCGGCCAGCTCGTCTCTCACACGATAAAAGCGTACCCCCACATTCCATAACGCAAACATACGAGTATAACTGTAAAATTATTTCACATATTCACGACGAATAATGCCGCTGATATAAAAAAAAAACTTCAGCATTACCTCCAATGGCGACTTGGAAGCCCTCGCTTTCGTTCGCCGCTGTCCATCCTTTTATACCCACTGCTAACCTGGGGAGTTTCGGAGCTATGCTCACATATCCAGGTCTCATCTCCAGTGAGCGACTTTTGAAGGCTACTAAAACCTGGGTTCCCTCTCTAGTGAATCATTTATTCCCATAGCGGCTCTAACAAAATTACACTCTAAAGGAAGCAAGATAGGCGATAGGAAGAATGCAACTAAATGAGCGATATTGTGTTGCATTTTGCTGCATTACAACTAAATTCCCAGAACTTTGTTGCCACACCTCGTATGTACGCACATTGGTAAATCCCACTTAGCAATAAAATCGGAATAGTAATGTGGTAAACATCATAAACCTACAGGGGAATAACAACGAAAAATTGTATGCAAAAAAAAAAAACTCTAGGAATTGTAGATTAACCTAAGCCAATTTCGAAAGCTGTTCGATAAACATTTTTTAATAACATCGTAAAATACCAAATTTGATTGCGCTTAAAAATCGTATCAAACCGGTGAGACCTCAAAAAACGCACAGTAAAAACTAAAACAAAAAATTTAAGAATTGCAATAATAATGTAGAAAACTGTCACGAATGGAAACCAATGGGATACGTACCACCAAAGAACGTAAAAGCAACGATTTTAGAGGTTATTTAACAACAACTCAGCAGTACCAGCAAACCTCCCGAGCAACGCAACAACACTTTATCCTTTGATTTCACTTTGTTCAAGCCTCCCTTTGGAATGCTGCTGCTGTTGTCATCGATTTTACTATGCCACTTTTATTGTTGTAATTTTATTTCGTTGCCTTTGAAATTGCAACTGCAGCAGCCTCGCTTAAATCTTCTTTGTGCTGTGAATCGTGAAATTTTTTCCAAGGAATTTACAAAATAGCAAAATATGCGTAAGGATTGTTTTATTGTTGTAATTTTGCAGCCATTTAGTTATGCGTTTTAGTATTATTTGATTGTTGTAAATTGAAGCAAACGATGTGTAAATTCGTTAAAGGATTTCGTGTGCATAGAAACTCCAGGCCAGAAATAAAAATGTTAAAGAACAAAAGAGAAGAAATATTGGAGGAGTTGTAGGCGCGAAAGAGGAAAGGTTGAAAAGATTGCAGATGGAAACAACCAAAACAACTGCAACTTCAAACTTTTCAATTATAAAATATGTGCAAATGTGTATGTGGAATACTGCTAGGATTTTTTTTCGAGTCGAAGTCACTTTGTGCAGTGCGACGGTATTTCTGTTCCCAGAATAAAGTCTAAAAATCTAGTTCTTCATTTATTCAATTCTTTGTGGCCTTTTCAAAGAATATCTTTAAGCCAGATGAGATTGCAGTATAAAACTTATAATAATTAATTCGCTTCCACCAATTTACAGGTCATACTAAATCGAGGAAAACCTGATCTAACCCAATGCCACTACAAGTCACTCCAGTGGAACTATCGATTAGGTATTATTTAACCGGAGTTATATGACAATCAAAAATAGAAACGAAAATAACAAAATATTGGCAACTAGTAAAGCTTGTCATCAAACAAAAAGCACTCGACCCATGTCATTGTTGGTAGCTATGTTGACTGCTATGATTTCGAGGTTGTAAAAGACTTCGTATACTTAGCAATCAGCATTAACACCGATAAAAATGTCAGCCTTGAAATCCAACGTAGAATCTCTCTTGCCAATAAGTGCTACTTTGGACTAAGTAGGCAACTGAGCAGTAAAGTCCTCTCTCGACGAACACAACTAACACTCTACAAGGCTTGCATCATGCCCGTCCTAACGTATGGCGCAGAAGCGTGGACGATGACAACATCCGATGAGGCGACGCTTGGAGTGTTTGAGAGAAAGATTCGGCGCAAGATTTTTGGACTTTTGCACGTTGGCAACGGCGAATATTCGAGGCGATGGAACGATGAGCTGTATGAGCTTTACGACGACATAGACATAGCACAGCGAATAAAGATCCAGCGGCTACGTTGGCTGGATCTTATCGTCCGAAAGGATACAAACGCTTCGGCTCTGAAAGTCCTCGATGCAGTGCCAGCTGGCGGTATCAGAGGAATGCCTCCTCTGCGTTGGAAAGATCAGGTGGAGAAGGACTTGCCTTCACTTGGTGTGTCCAATTGGTGCCGGTTAACACGAAAAAGAAACGACTGAGGCGCTTTGTTAAACTCGGCAAAAATCGCGTAAGCATTTATCGCGTCAATTAAGAAGAAGAAAAAGTATTTGAGCCACTCGAGTATTAATTAACTAAAATCGTATGCTATGTGCGCCGTAACCGCACAATTAAGAAATTTAGGAAATTAATCGTTCAATTGAGCTCATTTTACTTTACAAGAACTTCTATTCTCCCACAAATGAAGGCACTTACAGACAAACGATTTCTATGAGGAGCTTTTTCATGGTAGAAATACACTCGGAAGCTTACCATTGTCTGCCTAGGGGCGACCGCTTTTATATATAAAAAACTTTTGCTATCATTTTGCTGTTTCATGCAGGGATTTTTGAACCTTTGTACTCCCGAATGGTTATATGAATGCAGCAGTAGTAGTAATTTCCGTTTTATCCCAACCCCAACGGCTAGATAAGAGATCGTTCCTTGTTTTAAAAAAATTTCTGCTATAGAACTCACAATCTTAATGGCCGCAGTTTCCTAGTTCGTTAACCTACCTTTTTAGTTGCTTGAAAGCAAAAAAATTGATAAAGGGTATTTTAAAAGAAAGAAAGAATATCGCGGTTGTTTAAAAAAAATTTAAATTACCTATTATATACGAAAAAAAACCATCATTTAAATGCCCACCAAGAGCACCTCTACAGGTAAAATACGCCAGACAGTTGACTCATTAGGCAATCATGGCATTGTTGAGAACGTCGAGAAAGTGGTGTTGCAGATTGTTCAGCAACCCTTTCCGCTACAGCAACAATATTCTCAGCAGAGCCTCAAGTTTTTAATCCGCCACTCCTTTTTCTAACCTCAACAGAACCAGTTTCTTCAAAATCTTTCACCAAACTTAGAATTTTCAACTCATTTGGACGATTATTTCCACAAAATTATGAAGTTTGCGATATGTCACTCTTAAAGATCAACCATTTTCGGAATAAATTTCTATAATTGTAATGCGTTGTTCTGTTCTGTGAAATTGTACATCTGCCTATTTAGAAAAGTTACCGTCTAGGAATTATTCACTACTCGCATCTAGGCGTCACTTTTGAAATACCCTTTTTAACTGAATAATCGTTGCTCAGTCTTATCGCCATCTCATGTAAGATTCTGTCGAGCGTATTGTGTGAAAGACTAAAATCATACACCATCTCACTGACTGGACCTTGTCAGCGTGGTTTTAGACATGGAAAGTCCACCCTCAACCAGACCTTCACACTACGCCAAATTCTGAAAGAAAATTCACGAAAAAGATAACGATATAACCTCGTAATGTTTAACCTCTTTTTGTCGATTATAAGGCTGCTTTTGATAGTTCAATTAGAGATCGTCTTTACGCCACAATATACGGGTTCGGCATTCCCGCAAAACTGATTAGACTTTGTAAAATTATATTAAGCAACACGTCCAGCTCTTTCAAGATAGAAAGAGACCTGTCCGAACCTTGCAATACCGAGCGATGTTTCGGATAAGGCGATTCACTATCGTGCGACCTCATGAAAGCGGTACTGCGAAGAGCCGGTGTTCATAGAAATTACACTATTTCCATCAAAAGTGTTCAACTCCTGGCATATGCTGATGGTATTGACATCATAGGACACTGCAAGGGGGTTGTTACCGCAGCATTTTCCGCTACCGAAAGAGAGTCAACTAGAGTGTTTGGGGCGGTTAACCAGGGCAAACCGAAGTATGTATATGCTGTCCACTAGAAAAGATACACTGCATTTTGAATCCAGCATTTCACCAGACAACTATACTTTTGAAATATTCATGGAATTTATATATCTTGGCACCGCCGTCACAACAATAAACGACGAGGAACCACACTTGCTAATAAGTCTTACTACGGTCTCAGGAAGTAAATGTGTAACAGAAACCTCTCTCGCCCGACCAAACTAGCACTAAAAACCATAGGTCTCTCTCAACAGAAAGATTCTACGGAAGCTTATACGAGTGTACGCTCCTTCTTACCCATGCTACTCTATTTGGCTGAAGCATGGATATGTCGCAGACTGATGCAGTCACTCTTGGGGTATTCCAGAGAAAGACCAAGTCGAGGGAACAATATCATCACTTGATGTAACAAATTGTAGAAAGCGCACTCGAAGTAGAGGCGAGACTAGGAGAGACTTGTTGTAGTCGGCCTTAATCCGGTAACGGGTTGGGCTCCTTAATCAGGCCACATAAGAAGAAGACGAATCCTTACAGAAAAACTTATGTAAACTCATACATGCATTTGCCTACTTCTATTTAATTACTGCAGTATGTAATATGAGTTGCGTGGGCGGACTTCTAACCCAATTGGAAATGTGTGTCTTAGGTAGGTGGAATGGTTGAAGTGCCAGTCTGTCACTCCTCAAGTAGCACTGAAGCACCGTTTTGATACCATTATCCATCTCCAACAGGCAGGTATCTACAGCCAGCCAGAGCTGTTAATATAATGGAGGAGATTGATTGGATTTAAGTTGGTGTACTGCCCCAGGCTGTCGAGGAAAGGAGCGCCCAGTGACCTTAGTCGTCTAGCTGCCAACCCCGGACATTTACAGAGAAAGTGCTTAACAGACTCCTTCTCTGAAAGGTCCCCACAGCTTCTGCAATGGGG
>JAYXIM010006027.1:0-19269 GCA_037575425.1 Anastrepha fraterculus | reverse complement strand
TCTACAGCTGGAATTTAGTGCCGTTGAGTGGCTTTGCAAAGCATTTGCGTAAAGCAATTATTTCATAATTCATTTATGCAGTGGATGATGGCGGCTACGGCGACGACGACGACGACGACGATCAAAGGGCAGCAGGCAGGACGGTGTTGTGTTAGTGCTAGTCATTTCCCGATTGAGAATGCTGCGAAAACAAAAGCCGACATCGAAGTGCCGCTAAATTTGTGTGCCATTTTCCGCACTTCAATTTTGTTTCAATGATTTTTACCCACTTTTTTTTTTGTTGTTTTCTTTCTTTTCCGCTTTTGATGTCACACGTTGGGCCTGCCATTGTGCAGAGTGGCAACTTTTTAATTAGTAAAATTGATGGGAAATTTATTGCGCGCAAAATTATTACGAAATATTGTTTACGCTACTCGGTAAAGTGTGCGGCACTTTGCCGTATCGGTCGCTGGCCCATTTGCTCTGTTGCCAAAGCAGCCACTGCGCACTACAAAATGAACTTTTAAGCGTAGCGATTCGAGGAAAATATGCATTTTATTGAAATTTTTGGCAATACACACTTATTTGGATCACACACAAACTCCGATTTTTATAGTATAATTTTTGTTTTTCTTTTCAATCTTTACAGCCAACACATTTACTACGTACACGAACTACATTTGTGGGTATTGCATTTTTCGCACCGTTATGGCGTCACCAACACAAATGGCGCCATTTCCGCATCCGCTGCACAAAAGCAACAGCAACAACAACAGCAACAACATTGCCGCCAACACACTGCAGTGCCACACGAAAACCTCATCACAATCACACCTGAGGCGTCGACAATGCATCACCACCACCACCACTGCCACTACCACTACCACTATTAGGGCCACACTGTTATTGTTTTGCCAGTTTCTCACGGTATTCTGCATTCTTCTAATGGCGACCGGAAGCGTGCGAATGGCACAAGCACAAGGTAAGTTGCAGCACAAACGAGAGGGGCACGGGTGAATGGCGCATAAAAGAGGCAAAATGACAGCGAACAGGAAATCCTTGCTCTGCCACTGACAAAACACTAACTTCTAGAACGAACGATGTGTGCTTTTTGTCTCACATTTTAATTATACTGTTTGTAATATTAATGCAGTGCAGCAAAGGATGTGAAAGGACGTGAAAGGGTGACAAAAAAGCGAAGTAGTTAGGTGGTGTGTAAAAGCAATGCAGTGAAATGTATTGTATAGTAAGTGATAAGTAGAAGAACAAAGTGTTAAGAAGCAGCACAAGGACATTGCCGAAAATGAAGAATTTTAAATTATTTTAGGGGACTTTGCAAGAAGCAGAACTGAATGCATATAAAACTCATATACGAGTATGTAAACTGGCGCATGAATGGCATTGTTGAAGGTTCAAGCGAGTTGCTCTGCCAATTTGTGATGCTCTTAAGCAGCCTTCGAAGGTTGGTAGGTGGAGTAGAGTGGTTGTCGTAGTGACACACTTAGACCATTCAGAGATCCATTGTGATACCACTGGAACGTATCCTTACACTATGGGTTCCTTTTTAAGCCATTATGTAGCTTTTATAAACGAGCAAAGCTTCGTTAGTTTTAGATGCGCTTTATCCGCTACATCTGTTAAGAATGCAGTACGAAGAGAATGTAGGCAAGAGCGAAGCCTCCTGGCCTCTGACTAAGCCTGCACACTCACATAGTAAATGTCTGATTGTCTCCTTTTCTTCCGTGCTAAGATATCTTCTACAAAAATCGTAGTATGGGAGTCCTAACCTTTTGGCGTCGTTGCCTATTAAACATTGACCAGTTAACCAATGACAGTTAAGTTAACACCTGCCATGTTTCTTGTAACTTCTCCATTAAATCTCAATAGGCTTTTCAAGCGATCGCCGTCCATTTCGGTCATGCCTGTCCGCTTAGTTCGCATGTAGGGAGGTTTTACCAAATGGTATTTGCCATGTTGATGGTTGCCCTATCAATTAATAATTTACAAGTGGCTATAAACATAGGTATCAACATTTTATCCAATTGGATATCAAGAATTGTACCAGTTCGAGCAAAATCATCTGCTTTGCAGTTTCCTGCTATGTTCCCGTGGCCTGGCGCCCTGATAAGGTGTACTTTGTGGTATTGAGATACGTCATTTAGACGTTTAAAACATTCTGTGACTGAGAACTGACTTGTCAGCTGTTTGCTTGTCGCAATACTCTACAGATAATAGGTTGAGTATAATGTTTAGTGCCTCTGTAGATGTAGTCTTAAAGGCCACGCAGATACAAAGGTTGGCCACCCTTTGTTCATGTTCCATGGTCTTTTTGGTGTATTTATATAATAAAGGGTTTTTCAATAAGGGCGGGTAGATGTTGAAATGGAATAAAACAAGCTGTGTGTGAGTTATTGACAAAATTATTTTTTTATTTGAAAGGCGCATATATGCCATTAAGTGTGGAATATGACATCATTCAAATGCCCGCCACGGCTTCTTACGGTGGAACGGATCCGAGTGGTCCAATTTTCAATGACTCTTCCGCATAGGTCCGGCTGAATTTGAGCGATGGTCTGTGTTATGTTCACCTTTAGAGCATCGGTCGATTGTGGTTTATTTGCATAGACCTGAGACTTCAAGAAACCCCACAGGAAAAAGTCTAGCGGGGTCAAATCGCATAACCTTGGTGGCCAATTCACATCACCCCTGCGAGATATAACCTTACCCTCAAATCGTTCATGCAGAATGTCAATCGTGGCGTTTGCTGTGTGGCACGTAGTGCCGTCCTGCTGGAACCACATGTCGTCTAGGTCCATATGGTTCAATATGGGCCATAAGAAATTGGTTATCAGCGTTGTGTAGCGCTCGCTGTTGACAGTGACCGCGTCACCAACGTCGTTTTCAAAAAAGTACGGACCAATGACGCCGCCGGCCCAAAATCCACACCAAACGGTAACTTTTTGAGGATGCATTATCACCTGGTTAACCTCGTGTGGATTGGTGTCGTCCATATACGGCAATTTTGTTTGTTAACATAGCCATTCATCCAAAAATGCGCCTCGTCACTAAAGATGATTTTTCGCCCAAAACTTGGGTTCTCTTCCAAACGATTCGAAGCCCAGTCAGCGAACAAACGGCGTTGTCTATGGTCATCACCTTTGCGCTCCTGGGTCAGTTGGATCTTGTACGGGTGTAGGCCTAAGTCCCGACGCAAAATTCGCCAAGTTGAAGTCTGCGAAAGGCCAAGTTCTTGTGCACGGCGAGGAATAGACTGCCTCGGGTTCTGCTGTACACTTTCACGGACCGCGGAATGTTCTCGGCTGATCTCACGTTCCTTGGACGTACGGGTGTTGGCTGATTATTTACTGACCTGGTCTTCTCAAATTTGGCCACCAAACGTTGAAGAGTCGACTTTGAAGGGCGACCACGTCTACCGAAAAATGGGCGCAATGCGCGCAACGTTTCCGTTAATGAACACTCATTTTGATAATAAAGTTTTATCATTTGAACGTGCTGTTCAATCATTTTAGAGAGGAAGGTCGGCACTAAAAGATTAACCAGTCTGGAGGCGCTGAAAAAAGCCATTGTCCGCGAGTGGGCCAAAATACCAGCAAGTCACATTCAGGCAGCTTGCGACTCGTTTCTGGACTGTCACTCAAAGCCATAGTCAAGGCAAAAGGTAGTCATATCGAGTTAAAGTAAATTGATTTTTAATTTTGTATTATTTTCACACTTTTTTTTCTTTGAATTGAATAAAAGTAGTTGCCCAAACTAAATTTATGGCCATTTTAATTAGTTACACTTCGAGTGCCGGACGCCGTATACCGTATGTTAGGTTTAATCTCCCTATCGTTGTTTAAAGCCAATATACGATCGAGGGGAAGAGACCTCATTTAATGCAATTAACTTTTTGCAATTATAGCTCGTCTTACTCTATCTTCGATATTTGACTTTCATCTGAGTTTTCCGTCTAACATTAGTCCTAAGTAGCGGGCTTCATCTCTAAATGACAGTGCCGTACCACCTAGCGTCGGAGGAGTTAGAGTATTTCTGGAATTCTATGTTTCCTAGTAAATAAGATGAGTTTAGTTTTGTGATAGTTGACACTTTTGCTTTTGATCAGTTTTCAACCATGTTTAGTAAATCTTGCATGATTTCACAAAGTATATTGGGGCATTGCCTTCTTACTACCATCGCAATATCATCCACTTAGGCTACGATGTTAAGCCTCTCTCCTCTAAGCTCTTCAGCAAGAAGTTTTTTACCAAAACCCAGAGGAGAGGGGATAGCATTCCGCCTGACTCTATTCCTGATCTTCAAGGCTCTTAGGGTTGCGATCCCAAATCTACTCATGGGCATGTTTTTGATGAACTCAACCAAAGTCTCAGAGATCCTGAAATTCGACAGTGCCTTATTATGGTGCAACGTTGTTGAACTCGTCCTCGATATCAAACAAGGCTACCAGTGTGTATTCCTTATTATAGATTGACTTTTCGATATCTGTAACAAGTGAGTTAAGTGCGTTTTCTGTGGATTTTCCTTTACAGTACGCATGTCGCAATATCTAAGCTGAGAGGAGTTGGTATTAGTAGCTTTAATATGCTCTTCTATGATTATTTCTAATGTATTTAGTAAAAATGAGTATAGGCTAATTGGATTGAAATCCTTGGGTGTTATGTGTGAGCTTTTTCCCTCCTTAGGAATGAAAACAACTTTTAGTTCTCTCCCTAAGGATGGAACGCAATTGAGCTCCATACCATAGTCTAGTAAATATTGTATTTGAGCCGGGAAGACACTGGACTCTGGACCTATTAATTTAAATGGTTTAAAAGTGTTATCTGCCCAGGTTTCCTAGTTTCACTGATTATATGATCAATGGCTGCATGGAAGTGTGTGTCCTCTAGCAATTTTAAAGTCTCCTCGCTCGAGATAGGCCAACTCTTATCCGATTTTCGGAGGTATCTGGAGGACTAATGATTCTTTGTTAGGATTTTACGCAGTCTAGATGCTTCTGTGGTTCCTTTGATTTCTCCACAGAACGTTCCCCAACCAGATCTTATCACTTTCCTAACTTTCTTTTTATATATTTTTAATTTAATGTACTCGTAATATGTAGCAGGGCCAGTTTTTATAATCTCGTGTTGCTTTCGCTATATTAAACTGTCTTCAGCAATAAATTCTCAAGGTTGTTAGATCTTCAGACCTCCAGGGCGGTTTTTTCTTTCCCTTATACTTAACTATATGACAGATTTTATTTAACGCTGTTCTACATACATCCGTGAGGATTTATAAATATGTGTTCATTCAATGATTTTCCATTTACAATAGTGATAGGCTCCGAATAGAATATGATTTTTTCGTATGTTTTTTGAGAACGTTTTTAAGACAGAAATTCAATTGGGTTCTCGTAATTGCAAGCCGGTAGCAAAAAAAAAGTGCTGCTACCTTTTTTTTATTTTAGTTTCATTTCAACTGTGGGCAGCGGCGGTCCATAAAGTACAGCGTGCCCGCTGGCGTAAAACGCTACTCGCACTACGTCGCTTGCAGCTGCATCTAAAATGCAGCAAAAAAATTAGAAAAATGTATGTCAGTTTTTATGCTGAAAATTTCAATTGGCCTCGCAGTGGTAAACCAGTCAGCCACTGAAATATTGAAAAAAACAGTTAAACCGGCACATCAGTAAAAAGTCAGGGCATTGATAGTAAGCAAAACTACAATGAGCAAATAATTTTGAGGTACTTGAAAAAAGTTGGATATAATAACAACATTTGTGAATGATTTTTTTTTTTTTGTCGGAACAACTAGCAAGTACAGCACTCAGACAACATAAGTCCAATGCACTGCGCTTGGATTCCATTATTAATTTTCTTTAAATCTACCCGACTTCCGAAGAAATCTATGTAGGTCTTGCGGTGTCAAGGAGCCTTCTTCACTTCTTAACACTTCAATGCCAAAGAGCTCAAACTTGATTTGAGCGAAGGCCGGGCAGACGCACGGAAAGTGACCCGCCGTCTGATCCTCCTCTCCACATGGCAGGGTGCACTGTCTGAGATGTCTGCCTTTTCCATGTGCTTTGTCCATAGAAAGTGGCTTTGGTGGCTGCAGAAGGGAGTGACAGAACAAAGTGAAGAAAATGTTTATAGATAAGACTTAAAAGTTATAATTTTCAATTCGATTAGTTTAGTTTGTAACATGACCGGTATTAACAAACACACTAGAGGTATACTATTCCCCTTACTACCATTATAAATGTTAGCAACATCTCCCATATCTTACAGTCTATAGGTATGCTATTCTCCTTACTGCTTATGTAAATGTTAACATATCTTACAGTTCAAAGGTATGCAATTCCACTTACTACCAATGTAACTGTTAACAACATCTCTCATATCTCTCAATTCTCCTTACTGCTAATGTAAATGTTAACAACATCTGCCGTAACAGCGCAATATATGTAAACTAACAGTAGATAGCGTCATGCTGCGATTACTGCCCTGCTCAAGTGTGGCTGCGCAGATTTAGCATCCAAAAATGAAAAAAATATTTCGTTAAAAAACATGAGATGATAATAATAGATTGAAACAGGCTTCTTATGACTACATTGAAGGCCTATACAATACACTTTTGCTTTTAGATAATATAAATAAATGTTATTTTAAAAAATTAAGCACATTTTAAGGTATAAAATAATCACACATCGAAGGAAAAATAATTCCCTACTTAATTTTACACCGCTTACTCTTCATTTTGGTTCTACAAAATTCTTTAAAGAAACATAAACAAAATATTTAAAAATTAAATAAAAATTAGGGGGAACGCCACTGTGGGGGGTCAGAAAATTGTCGATTTTTTGGAATTTTTTTTTTGTAAGTAGGAATGATTAGTCAAGGATCGGACAAAAGGCAATTTAGTAATATATGTATTAAACTATGTTGATTTTTATTATAAAATATTGAAAATTGACAAATTTATGTAAATAAACGTAACGAGTTAAAAAAAAATGACGTCATCTGCTGGCGGCGATACAGCAATGAATAATCATCTGAAATCAAAAACCACAAACTGTATTAATCTACACAATAGTGGCTATCGTTGCACTAGCCGTTTTTTTTTTTTTTTTTTTGACAAAATGGTGATAATTTGAATTTCGATGCGTGTTTTTCCTCATTTTTTTGATTTTCAACAGGCCCAAAAAAAATAGTTATTTTAAAAATTTTGAAAATCGGCTACGTACAACGATAGCCAATGCGTTAACAAAAATTATGAAAAAAAAGAAAATTAAAATCGGTTCACTAGTCTTCGAGAAATCATTGCCACCGTATCAAAAAAAGTCGTTTCGAGAAAAACGCGTTTGAAATAAAGCATCGTATCGTAAGCGCCAAGGGGCCGAACCAACGGGCGCGCACTTAAGTGAACATAGAATCGGGATTAAAGTGAATTTTGCTTTGAAATTTTGACCACATTTTCTTGAGTATGCAATTTATGCAAACAAAAAAACGTTTTTTTTGAATTTTCACAGTGGCATTCCCCCTTAAGAAACAAGTAAAAAATAACAGCGAACTTTTTAACTTTTTAAGCTGGTGGAATTAAAATGTGTTTCACAAAAACCTTAAACTATTTTTAATTGCAACATTCAAACAAAAGCGCATCACAGATTTGATGATACCGCATTAATTTTTTTAACATGTTTTTACACATAAAAATCCATATATGTAAATAATTTTAATATTTTTCCCGCTTAAATAAATAATGAATGCCTTAAGCTCGCATATTTAACGGTATTATCTTATAAATTATACAAATATCTATGAATTATCGCATAAATTGTTTACTCAGTAATATTTAGTTTGCATCGGAGCAGCGGAGCAAATGGATGTAGTATTGGGCATTGACTGGTATTAAGTGCAGGCGCATGCATTTATTTATATGTGTAGGTACAACATATGTACATACATACGTATGTACTTATATGCGGGATTAAATTATTATGCACGGTGTGCAAATAAATGCTGCATAAAACGGTTGAGTTTTTATGTAACTCGAAATGAAAACTAGCGAATGACTCGAAATTCATACAAAAATGAAGTAAAAGAAAAAATTCGCTCTATTTGAAAGTTCAAACAGGTATTGTCTGTTTTGATATTTTAATTTAAAAGTTTTAGTTTTATACTTTAAATTTTTACTAATAGGCACGCACATCTGCTTGTAAAAAAATTGGCTCAATTCGCCATACTCTGCAATCAAAGAAAACCTCGAACCAAATTAACTACGAGTTTCAGCAGAAAGCAAAAAAACAAAAAAACAAAATAAAACAAGAAATTTGCTGTCACACATTCAAATTTCACGCCACGCTGGCATTTCGGCATTCCGACGCCAAAAGTATCACCAAAAGTGCAGCACATCAGGCGTGCCAGTATTTCCAATGAAATCTATAAATTTGTTTGCTTTTGATTTACTTTATTTTTAACTGCCACGCGTTGGCTTTATTTTATTTTTAATTTGAAATTCTTTTGCAATGTTGGCATAATTTAACGCACCAGCGAAAATGTTCAATGAAATGTCATTCATTTACAAAAAAAAACAAAAAACGAAAAGTACTTCAAAAAGAAAAAACGGTAAAAAATTAAAGCGAATAGATAAATTGGACGTCAAAATAAAGTTCGATTATCGGCAACCAGCACCGTAGAAACAGTAGGCAATGTTTTTGTGGTGTTGTTGCTTTATGAAATCATTGTTGTTTTAACATCAAACAGGCCCTGCCCAACAGAGCGGTCGGCGGGTATCATGCAACGTTTTTTTCGGCAAACGGCGCGTTGTGTGGCAATAAATTTTAAAGGCAATACGAGCGCTAAGGACCAAAAATAATGAAATGAGAAAAAATGAGTAAACGTTAATTAATTAAAAAACAGCGAGAGTTTAAATAAAAAAAATTGTTTTTTTCCTTTATAATTTGTCTTTTTTTATAATCCCAGCAGATTTTATACTTTCAACGTTTGCTTTTTTTTCTTCTTTTTCCTGCGTTTCTGCGAAACTTGTATATAATTAAATGCAAATAATCTGGCATCACAACAACAAAATGTATGGAGCCCATTTTAACTTGTTTTTTATGAAGT
This sequence comes from Anastrepha fraterculus, assembly GCA_037575425.1. NCBI lineage: Eukaryota > Metazoa > Arthropoda > Insecta > Diptera > Tephritidae > Anastrepha > Anastrepha fraterculus. The sequence continues at coordinate 10,177 of JAYXIM010006027.1, read as the reverse complement.
ACTACTGGAAACACAGTTTCGAACACCAGTGAATACTACGGAGCCACAACTACCATTTTTGTAGACTGCACCAGAAAACTCGTGCGTTTGGCTAAAGTCGAGTAAATTGACGTGCTGTGCGGCAACCAACCTGTTGAGCGATAGGTGCTGGAATGCTAACATCAAAGCAATGACTTTTTAAAATCCATATTTTTATTAACAAAAAAAAAATGGCGTACATTCACAAAAATTCGACTTGTTGTCATGAAATCCGACTACCTAAAATAGGAAGAACCCACTTGCGTATAAATCGGCGCTAATCGAAGTAAGCGAGCACGTAGCCCAATGAAAATTAACATAACACATGGGCTGAAAAGTCCCGGGCCTGAGAAACAAAGCACTTTTTTTATTCAAAATTAGCTTTATTCCTCAACGTAATTTCCATCAAGAACAATGCCATCATTCGAGCGCCGCTCGATTTCACTACCACAAGATTTATCGTTTGTCTCAAAATAGACCTCAGTTTCAGCGATAACCTCTTCAATCGAGCGAAATTTTTTTTCGGCGAACATATTTTTAGATCTGCCAGGTAGGAACAGCCAGTAGTCTCTGGGAGGTGCGGTGGAAGTGGCAGCAATTCGAAATTCAATTCATGTAAATTTGCCATTGCTTCGAGTGACTTGTGAATTCTTGTTTTTGGTCAACAGCGTGCAAACGCAGCACCCACTTTGAACAGAGATTTGTCATAGTCAAATGCTCATGCAATATAAAATCATACCATATAAAATGATATCTTTACGATGTCAACTAACTCAAACCACTTTACTCTTCTATAATTCAAAACGATTTTGTGGCCTTTTCTGATGTTTTCTGGTGTTACCGCCTCATTTGGACGTCCACTGCGTTGTGCATCATCTGTGTCCACCTACGACTACGTTTGAAGCTACAAACCCTATTTTAATTGTTGTTCCTGACGGAGCGGATTGAGTGGAGTCCCCATAACACTTTTCAAGCCATTGCTTCACGTGAACGGTATTTTTTCTCACCAAGAAGCAGTGTAAAATTAAAACACGAAATTATTTTTTATCTTTTGTTTTGAAGATAACAAAAGTAGCTTCACTCTGAGCACAATAACTCACGAACTAATGAATAGAATAGCATGAAGTTTTAGCAGCTGTGTTTTCAAGGTTAACTGGAAAAAGAGGTGCCATCTATATGTTAGGCCCGGGACTTTTCAGCCCATGTGTTATAAATATCATTGTCGCTTTCCTCCTCCTATTTGTGGTGTGCGTTTTCCTATTGTCCCACAAATGGCTGGACTTACGGTGTATTTTTTATGAGCCGGATTTTCGTTGCAGAAATATCCGCAAAGGTTTGCTAGGTAAAGACGAGGGACGACTGCTATTAAAAAAAATGTTCTATCATTTGGTGTTTGCTGCCCGGAAATTCGAAGCCGAGCCAAATTCAGTGTTTAGGCTGAAATAAATATAAGTGGTATCTAAACCTAGTAAGCTTCAAATTAAGTAAAGATACAATGAACAAAAAAATACAATTCCTGAAAATGTCCAACCGAAGATTTTATGTATTTGAAATTCTAGGTTGTTCAATAAGTTTTGCGGTTCGATAAGAAAAACACAATTTTATGGTTTGAAATACATCTAAATACACGTCTTCCTCAACATTAATACATTTCTTCCAACGAGATTCCTATCTATAAATTCCATACCTGGAGTGAAAATTTCGAAGGTCTACTTAATGCACTTCCACAACTGTTATGACCTCATCATTTGATGAAAAATGCCTTCCACGCATGCATTTTTTAGGTCTGGAAACAGATAAAAGTCGCTAGTGACCAAATCTTGTGGATGCTCCAACAATTCGAACTTTAATTCATGGATTTTAGCCATTATCAAAATGCTCTTGTGAAACGGCGCATTGTCCTGATGAAAAATAATTGTTTTTCTTTTGCAAACTGGGTTTTTTCACGTATTTTTTTCTTCAGCGGGTCTAAAAGTTTACAATAGTATAGAAAAATTTTTTTTGTTTTACCAATTTGCAAGTAATCCACAAACAAAATTCGTTTCTCATCACAAAAAACTGATGCTATCACCTTCTAATAAAGCCAATCTTGTTATATGGAGTCGTTCTCTGGTGGAACTCACTGGAGAGGATGACGTCAGTTAAAAAGCTAGAGAGAGTTCAAAGGTCTGCACTCATTGGAATTAGTGGGGCGCTTCGACCTACTCGTACCCTAGCGCTTAACTAATGTTAAATGTGGTACCTATTAGACATCCCAGGCAGAATTGCCGCTGCACTTACCGCAATCAGACTTAGAGGCTTGGGCTATAAGCTCAATCTCACATATAGATACTCAAGCATCCTCAGAAACTTCGAGTTCATCCCCTCGTCGACGGGTTAGTGTGTGCCCTCGCTCGGCCCTCGGATGGCTCGAATTTGGGCGGTAGGGTTGGGGGAGGAGTATTCTGCAAAGAGCTCCCCATCAAAATCAAATTCAGGTTACCGGATCACTGCAGTGTGTTCCAAGCAGAGGTGGCCGCAATCAAAGAAGCAGCTGACTGGCTACTTACTTGCGTAATAACTGTTTAGAAGGTAAATATTTACTCCGATAGCCAACTGGCAATTAGGGCCCTAGGCTCTATTATGGTGGTCAGGGAATGCCTGGTCTCTCCTCCGATTGCATCAGAATTCTTCGATACAAAGATAATTTGGGTACCTGGTTACAGTGACATTGATGGAAACTGCAAGGCCAGCGAGCTGGCCAGACATGGGACATGTGAGGTAGTATGCCCGCGAAAGGAGAAGGCGGAATCCCCTTGACAACCTGCGCTCTACTGGGCTTTGCACCAACTCAGCGAGCGCTGGGCAAGTACACGAACGTATAAGGTCGCGAAGTTCTTCTGGCCATGTTTGGACAGGAAGTGTTCCGAGGGGTACACATGCCGTGAGACTCGGAATTACTTCGATTCCTTTTTGCGTCATGGAGGCTAAGGTGGAATCATCTCAACACCTTCTCTTTAGCTGCCCAGCTCTCGCGGGACTGAGATTCAAGCAGCTTGGTTCTCACTTCTTTTCTGCGCCTGCTGATATAGCAGGTCTTGATAACAAAAATCTGATGAACTTCCTCAGCAGCATAAGGAGGCTAACACAACCGCAAATGAGTCACCGTTCATAGTCCACAAATACTCAACCCTCCCCACCCCTTTGCTTTTCGTTATTTCGTTATTTTTCCCCCTTCACCTCTTTTCCCCCTCTTGCAATGGTATCACAAAGGATTAACCAAACTTCTTTCGACCAAGTGGGCCCACTCTCTGGGCAACCTTTACTACCTAACCTAACCTAACCTAACCTTCTTGGCCGATTTCTGGACACGAACTCCTTTCTGAACCAAAGACCCACTCTTTAGCCTCTTGTCTTGATTTAGGGCCATGGTGATAGACCCAAGTCTCATCCATAGTGATGAATCGATGCAGAATCAATGCACTAAATGTTGCTGAGAAAGTCGCTTTCGAATGTGTTTTTGTTTCACTGTTACGGAATGCTGCACCCATTGTGCATACAGCTTTCTGCTTACACTGCCCAGTGAGACGCCTAGGACTTCTACTACTAAATCTCTTTCAGTCATTCGACAATTTTCCAATACGATTTCTGGTATTTTTGCTGTGGCTGTTTTTGGACGCTCTTAACGTGGACCATCTTCAAGGCTCGTACGGCCACGTTTAAATTCAGCAACCCATCTTTCTCCTGTACTAATTGATGGCAAAAAGTTCTTATACACTTTCAACATTCGTTCATGAATTTTCTTTGCTTTTAAACCTTCCAAAAATAAAACTTCAATCACCGCACTATTCTAATAGAAACAACAAAACTTATTGAAAACTTATTGGGTCACCGATTTCATTCTAATTCAATTTCAAGATTTTCCCTTGTCTAAAAAAAAATCAAATGTTTATCATTTGTAGATTTCAGAGACGTTAATTCCAGCTAGAGCTATGAAATCTCCCACTGTTGACTGAATAAGATGCTCACATTCGCTATAAAAGCCCTAATGAGCCGTAAAAAAGGTTCATTTTTTCATTTCCCAAAAAAAATAAAATATTTGCAGCTGATTGTAGGCATTTAAAGATTTAGCTAAGCTTTACTCGGTGACACTATTCGTGATATTAGTATTTTTGAATAATCATTTTCAGTTTGAATTCAAACCCTTGCAATCGATGCATATTTGAAATTTGGATATAAATTCATCCAATTTAATTTAAATTGAATTCTCTAACAATGCAGCTTCTGCATTTGCATAAAAACTACCCAATGCGCTCTAATGAAATATGTTTACCAAAGAGATGTGTCACTTTTAACAACGCAACTAAATACAATCGTTAAAATAAAATCGCTATTTTCCTTAAAATGAAATACCAAAAATGTTTCGTAATTTTTGTCACAAACAAAAAACTAAAAAAATAAAAATAAAATAAAATGAAAACATTCCACTTGATGCGAAAAAAAAACGAAACGTTGGCGCCGTCAATGTTGAAACTAGCGGCGCCACAATGCATTTGCAAATAAAGTAAATATGTATATGAAATAACAGTAAATCAAAAAATATTACTAAGTATTGTATAACACTACGGCACAAAAATTGCAATTCATATATGAAGATATGCGCAACAGATGCCCTGCAGGAAAACTTAGCGGCTCTTGCTACTCCGCCAGGGAAAACAATTATAAAAATCAACGAGATATCGTTTTTATTTGCAAATAGTGGAGCAATAAATCACTCTTTTGTCGCCGTTGCAGTTCATAGAGCAAGAAATTTTTTTAACATACAATTCTTCGGTTTGACAAATACCAGTTTGATCAAAACGTTCTCGGAACAACCGTCAGGTGGCGCTTTAAGTTAATTGATCTCAGTGTTGTGTTTTTCCTCTTTTTTTGTTAGGTTGCCACATCTGTGATTAACATTCCTACAAAATTTTTGTCGTCATTGCTTGAAATTTGTAAAAGTTACGGCGTCGTGAGTTAAGCTACCTCTGCACTTGTTTCGACTTTTCACTCTTCATTTGAGCTCAAGAATGAACTGCACATAGGGGAAATGTCTCTTCTCGTGGCAAGAGTAGTGTGGGTGGCTCACAAATTGCGATGTATAGAAGTGAAAAAGTGCTCAATCAGAATTTGTTTCTTCAGATAAACTTTTCCCTGCTGGGAAGTTGAAATACACACATACACCCTATGTATGTGTATGCGCACGTACTAAATATATTTGGAGCCGATATATTTTTATGTACGTGTAGACGATTAGAAAACTGTCCAATGCCGGCGCGATATATATTTTTTAATTTTATTATTTTAATTTTATTAAAACGTTTTTATTGACCATTTTTTTGATTACAAAACTTTTCTTTTTTTTTTCTTTTTTACAAATACTCGGTTTAAAATTTTAAATTTATTTGTTAAGCGGAGCTTATCTTATGTGTAATATTTGAACTCGGTTAAATTTTTTTGAAATATTCATATGCAATGTTCACAAAGTTGACGAGACTTTTACATCCAGGTCTACTTTTATTCTTCTTCTTCTTGATTCGCGCAATAACCGCTTACGCGATTTTGACCGAGTTTAACAAAGGGCGCCAGTAGTTTCTTTCTCATGCTAACCGGCGCAAGTTGGAAACACCAAGTGAAGCCAAGACCTTCTCCACCTGATCTTTCCAACGCAGGGGAGGCCGCCCTCTTCCTCTGCTACCACCAGCTGGTACCGCATCGAATACTTTCAGAGCCGGAGCGTTTGTATCCAATCGGACGACATGACCCAGTCAACCTAGCCACTGGACCTTTATTCCCTGCACTATGTCTGTGCCGTCGTAAAGCTCGTACAACTCATTCTTTCATCGCCTGCGATACTCCCCATCGCTGACATGCAAAGGTCCAAAAATCTTTCGCAGAATATTTCTCTCAAGCACTCCAAGGGACACTTCATCGCATTAAGTCAGACGTTCCAAAATCAGCAGAAAGTTTTAAATATTTTCTTGTTAGCGAATCCAGCACTTCGCTGTAAATTTTTGTGTATCTCTTTCATTAAGCCCTGCATCGACGTAGCCATAGATGTCACTGCCCTAAACAGGCAATAGGTAGAAATACCTAACCATCTCTGGGTATCGTCCATGCTAGGCTGGGATTAATGTTGTAGCAGGGGGGGTCAGAATCACTATAATCACTCTCCCCTCTCCTTTGGCTAGTAACTATTGACGAAGTTCTAACTCGTCTAAACAGGGGTGGTGTAAAGGTGGCAGCATACGCTGATGGCCAGTAAGACGGTTTCAGGACCCTTCCATTCAGTCATGGCTGAAATTTTGGAACGAGCATTGGCTGTACTCAGTTGATGGGCTGCCAGTTGCGGTCTTAGAGGCAACTCTGATAAAACGGAGTTCATGCTGTTCATCAGGGAGTACAAACCTCCACATTTTAAACTTCCTAGATTAAATAACCAGTTTCTTTCGCTCTCGTCGGAAGTCAAGTATCTTGGTGTAATATTTGACCCGAAGCTCAATTGGAAACTGCACATCGAAAATGGAGTTAAGAAGGCCTCCTCCTCCTATTTGTATGGTGCGTCTTGATATTGTTCCTCAAATGGAGAAACCTGCAGTTTCAAGCCGACTCCGAACGGCAGATATTTTTTTATGAGGAGCTTTTTCATGGCACAGTCGGAGGTTTGCCATTGCCTGTCAAGGGGCGACCGCTATTAGAAAAAAACTTTTTCTTCACTTGGTGTTTCACGAAAATTCGAACCTACGATCTCTGAATTCCGAATGGTAGTCACGCACCCATCCATTCGGCTCATGTTTTACCATGTACAGCAAAAAATGGGGTCTCAAGCCATGTGTGGTGTGCGTCTTGATGTTGTTCCACAAATGGAGCGACCTACAGTTTCAAGCCGACTCCGAACGGCAGATATTTTTTTGTGAGCAGCTTTTTCATGGGAGAAATACACTAGGAGGTTTGCCATTACCTGCCGAGGAGCGACTGCTATTAGAAAAATGTTTTTCTTAATTTTGGTGTTTCACCGAGATTCGAACTTCAGTTCTCTCTCTGAATTCCGAATGGTGGTCACGCACCAACCCATTCGGCTACGGCGGCCGCCTCCGAAGGGCTATAACACCTCTAAATTAGAGAGCGTGCAGACGACTGCATATATTGACATCACTAGGACGTGTAGTACTTGCCCTACTACAAGCCTTAACATCATTCTGCACTTACTTCCCGTTCAAGTTTTCAAGCTCAATCCCTGCTCACATCGCTATTAGTTCGAAGAAGGGTGGCTTCTGGATCCAATCGTCTGAAGGACATGGTATCAATTTCCTTCCTTCTCTATACTTCGTACAGATCTCTCCATCCGCCAACTGGGTTTTGACGATTGTGCTGCGACTATCTTTCCGAGCAGGCTGGATTGGAAAGAGGGGAGAGTCTTCACGGACATATGTACCTCTTTTTTCACCGACGGATCCCAGATGAAATCTGGAGTTGGAGTGAAGGGGAGGGTCTTCAAGGGCATATGTACCTCTTTTGTCACCGACGGATCCCAGATGAAATCTGGAGGTTTTCTCTCAGCCGAAATCAGATAAAAACTAGTAGTGTTTTTCAAGCAGAGGTCTTTGCGATCCTGCAGGCATCCAAAATGCTTAGGGATCGCTGTTGAGAGGGTAACATAAATATCTTTGTAGGTAGTCAAACTGCGCTCAAGGCTCTGTCGTCACCATGTTGCAGCGCTCTTCTAGTCATAATGGTATTAAACCAGTGCTTTTGTGCTGCTCGGGGAGTATTAGACCTACCTACCTACTAAGTGTGTCTGTGATTAATGGATATAGGGTCATGCGGATCGGAGCCGTTTTCAATGGGTTAATGCAATAGAGGTGCGAAAGAAGTAGTGCTCACTTAGAACTTCCTGCATTGCACCTCGAAGAAAATCCCATTTTTTGGACGATCTGTACAGCTTAAGACAATACAAAAATTAAAACGTCAAACTCGTTTTTACGTATTCCATAAGTAGAATCATCATCGTCATCTTTTGGCAATGCAGCTCTTTGCGAGTTTTGGTTTGTCGCACGTGGGATCTCCATACATCTTGATCGCTTTCTCTCGACTTTTTTCCAATTTCTTATCCCAAGTTTATTGATGTTCGTCGGCCCATCTTGTTCTCGGTCTTCCTCTTGCTATCGAGTTGAATGCTCTGGCTTCTACAATTTTCTTCTGCGCCCTGGTACCCAGCCATCTTAAGCGGTGCATTTTGATTAAACGTATAACATATTCGCCATTTATAAGCTGTTCCACCTTATATGTCACCCCGCGTGATCTTTGATCGCTTCAAAAATTTTCGTCTGAAGATTTGCAGTCTCAGTTCACGATTGAGCTCCATGGCTCAAGACTCGTCTAATGACGGTTTTGTGGATGAATCAATTTGCATTGCCCATTAATAGAATAGTATTAACATTCCTTCTTACTAATGTAGAGTTAGTGGGTGCTGGAAATAACAGCAAAGGAGAAAAAAAATCCAAACATTCGATTCGTCTTTTGGCTGTCAACGTTACAGCTCTTTTACTCTCAACTTCCAAAGGCAATGCTGCCATTGCTTTGATTAGATTTGCTTCACTTTGCTCGAACATCGTTGTTGCTATTTTTCAATTTCTAATTTACTGACGTGCAAGTTGTCCTTCACACAGATGCCACTACAGTTTCGGTGTGCGAGAAGATGCAGCCGAACCAGGGGCGAGCAAACGTTGAGCTAAACATACATACATTCGTATGGGTATGTAAGCATTGAGTATAAGTGTTAGTGCGTGCAGCTAATTGATAGCAACAAGCAGCCATTTGCCAATTGTGCCACGGGCCAAAATCTGTGGCATGTTGCGCGCCACAAGACACATTCGCATAAGGCAGCACAGACCACCAAACACCATACGCCGAAATGCAGCACTACATTCACAATTATTTTTTCGCCCCCCAAAATAGCACTCGTACGTAGGTACTTACTCACACCACCGTTACCAACAATGAAATTCTGAAATTCTTACAATACTCACGCAGCCACTGAGTTCGAACCCTGACGGCGTTCGTGCATTTGTATGTGTCGTCCGATTGCTAAGGCAGTTGTGGTAGATGATAATGGAAAAGCATCGACTGGCTGTTGAGTTGGACATGGCCGTAATGCAGTTAAGTAGTGGCTCGCCGCCTGGTAGATTGTCACTTTTATAGCGCAACACGAGGCAGCAGCGGTGACGCGTTGAAGGCAATATTGATGGTTGGTTGACGCGGTGGCTGCTTGGTTGATCGGTTGGTTGGTTGGTTGGTCGGTTTGCTGTCTGTTCAATGGTTAGTCGCATGGCTGAAGTCGCATCAGAAGGATTCCTACCGAAATTTGCTAATTGAATTTTAATTTGTTTAATGTTACATGACAAGGACCAGCAGCGCTCTAGGGCTTCTGCTGCTGCTGCTGCTGCTACTTCTAAACGGTGTCCGTAGTCGACGAAAGTAGCGCGCTAAATTAGCGCGCGAAAGAATGACAACTATGGCAAGGGTAATGAAATTAGCGAGAAACAAAATATCAATTGTTCACTAAAAAAATTAATTGCTCTGCCAACGTAAAGCTGGCACGAATGCTGTGTCATTGCTGGCTCATTTTGCCATTTTAAGAGATTTCTTACGTGTCATAAAATCTGATTTAGAACTCACTCAAGACGATACGAAGCGCCTACGGTTATGCTTTTACATGACGTAAGTATTTACGTGCAAAGGGTCTTTCAAGTGCGAGTTTACTTTTTTAGTTAATTTGTTAGTTAATTTTCACTTCATTTATGAATTTAATTAGAAACTAGCGAGTGAAAATAAATACGGTACGGGATAAAATCCTTTAATATTTTTTGGAACAGATTCTTCTAAAGGTGTTTTGAGCATATTTTGTTTGATAACTCTATTGTAAATTCTTTCTTCATTTAATATTTCCAATTTTCGCTTTTTAGAGAGCAACCTTTCAAATTTTATGTACAAACCCATATATTTAATAGGCGTACTTCTATACTGATTGATTATACCACAAATTTTTCAGAGTATTTTTCGTTCGAAGGCTTGCAATTTCACTTTATCTGCTTTAATAAGCGTCCAGGATTCAGCTCCATGGCATAAGACTGATCAAATG
>JAYXIM010005994.1:0-19031 GCA_037575425.1 Anastrepha fraterculus | reverse complement strand
TATTGTGTGAAAGTTTGAAGATAATCCGCCAAATATAGGGCTTTCCAATAAGAGATGTTATTTTGAAAAAATTTCAATGGTTTCGTTGCTTGTGTGGCACGCAGCGCCAACTTGTTGAAAATAAAAACCTTGTCCAGATCAATACCATCCAATTCAGGTCATAAAAAATTGTTAATCGTCTCTCGATAGCGCAAACAATTCACCTTGACTGTTGCTCCAGCTTCATTTTCGAAAAAGTAAGGTCCAATGACTCCGCCGAACTATGAACCGCACCAAACAGTCACACGTTGAGGATAGGGAGGCTTTTCAACAATAACTCTTGGATTTTGCTGAGCCCCAGATCCGACAGTTTTGCTTGTTGACGAAACCACCGAGGTGGAAATGGGCCTCATCACTCAAGATGATTTTTCGATGGAACTCCGGATCATTTTCTGCATTTCAACGACCCAATCAGCAAAAACACGACGTTGTTGATGATCGACCGACTTGAGTTCTTGTGTTAACTGGACTTAATAAGCCTTAAGACCCAAACCTTTATGCAAAATACGGTGTAATGACGTCTGTGGAATGCCTAATTCCAAAGAACGACGAGAAATGCACAAACCTGGGGTTGCTTCAACACTTTCGGCTTCAACAGCAATATTTTCGATATTCGGCTGCTCGTGAGCGACGTGCACGGGTTTTATTCTTCACATCACTAACAGCTCGAATTTTTTCACCAATTTCTGTATTGCGGTCCGACAAGGTGCTTCACCATGACTCAAAAATGTTCGAGTTTTACGAAGCATCCCTGCCAAATTTTCACCATATTTATAGTGAATTTTAATAGTTTCAATGCGTTGTTTAAGCGTTTATCGTTCCATTTTTATTAATGGTGCAGATTCTACTTGTCAAATATCAAAAAATGACAGCTTCAAAAATGATATCTACCGAAATAGCGGGCTATTCAAAATAACACCTGTTATTGGAAAACCCTGTATATATATATATAATATATATATATATATACATATAGATATATAAATATTTTTTTTAAATTTAGTTTTTAATTAATTTTTCCTTAAAAAATGATCGAATAATTTCTTCTTTTGAAAAGAAAATTTTTAATTAAAGATTTTGAAAACAAAGTTATTTTTAATTTAAGATTTTGAAAGAAAGTGTTCTAAGAATTTTTAAATAAAAAATTTTCATTACAGATTGTTGAAAAAGAAAAAAGATTTTACTTAAAAGATTTAAAAAAATAGTTATTTTTAATTAAAAATTTTGAAAAAAAATATAATTATGCAACAATTTAAAAAAAAAAAATTTTATCAAATATTTTGAAAAATAAAATTTATTATTAATTAAAGATTTGGAAAAAAAATTTATTTTCAACAATTAAAAAAAAAAAATTAATTAAAGTATGGAAAAAAACTTTTTTTAATGAAAGATTTTGAAAAAAAAACAATTTTCCAACAATTAAAAAAATTTTTTTCTTCATAATCTTTAATTCATTTTTCTTTTAAATTGTTGAAAATTGATTTTTTTTTTCAAAATCTTTAATTGAAAATGAATGTTTTCGCAAAATATTTGTTTAAATTTTTTTTTAATTGTTGGAAAGTTTTATTTTTTTCAAAAACTTTAATGAAAAATAGTTCTTTTTTTCAAAATCTTTAATTAAAATTTTTTTTATGGTTGGAATTAAATTTGTTTTCAAAATCTTTGATTAAAAATGATTTTTTTTTTCAAAACCTTTAATTAAAAATAACTGTTTTCCAGAATCTTTAATTAAATAACAGTTTTGTTTGGAATTTTTTTTTTTACAGAAGAAATTTTTCCAAATTTTTTAGGGCAAACATTTTTTAAAGTATATGGGTATTTCCAAACTGGCGTGACGTGACATTTGTAAGACTAAATGTCAAAAAAAAAAATGCTTTACTTAACATTTTGAAACATTTTATATGAATAGTTGCATTGTAATAAAGGGGACTTTATTTTAGTAAACAAGTTACCGAAATTTATTAACAACACTCAATAATATAAGCTAATATATAGGCTGGCGTGACGTTACAAAAAACGGAAGTCCCCCTTACCTTGAATTTTGAAAAATCATAATTCTTCGAATTTTGTAGAACTATTCGAGTGAAACTTTTTGTCAGGATATTTAAATATTTAAGGTTCACATTCCAATTTCCTATGTTAAAAAAATGGTTTCAGTTTTTTTTTTACCACACAAAGTCTCTGGCGTGACGTTACCTGGCGTTATGTTACTGAAATTTATATAAATTATTTTTTTTGTTGATATACCAATTTTTACATTTTTTGTAGAAATTTCAAATAGAGGGGTGTATGTAGATATTCAATTCGGGTTAGCGCTGTGATTTTGATGTTTTGAGAAAATAAACGAAATAAATAGGCACATAACTTTTGACGTTTAAAAATAAAACATGAATTTTATTTCAAAAACACGATTTTGTTTATTTAAATATTCCAAGTTAATTTTATTATTATACAACACTTTTATGTGAAAACGCAGTCTCGGCTGCTTTTATTTGCCTGTCTTCGCTGCTTGATAAATGATGCATTTTATGTATTCCAGAAATTTTCGGCAAACAAACACACATATTATGTGGTATCTTGCACGATAGTTGTACATGTTTTGGTCGCAATTCGTAAAATGCAGACTTGCTAACGAAGTTAGTAGTTTTCTCCAATTTGTAGAGTTCGTACGACTCAGCAACAGACAGCACCATAAAACGCTTGGCCACTACTTCCCCATCGACAATCAATGTGTCCTTTCTACCTGCGGCTTGGACACTAATATCATCTCTTGAGTAAAAGTCTACGACAAACTGTTTTTTTTCTTGTATTTCCGATTTAGATTCGTTCTTCAATGATAATGTACCATATTTTTTGTATAACAAATCAACAATATACCTTCTTTTCTGTGGGTCGGCCGGCAAAGCAGTTTTGGCTTTTTTTAATGCCTTTCCTATTGTTTGCCTGCATTTATAGGGCTGATTGGCTTCTGGGCTATATTCTTTGGCACATTCATTTTTCTTTCTCAGGCGAAATGCTTGTTGTCTTTTACAATTTTGTTTTCTTATTGCATCACTTTTATGCTTGCTGGATTCTAACCTTTTTCTGTACTTTGATGCCCTCTCTTTTGCTTTTAAACGGCTTCTCTCCAGCCTCAGTGGGTCAGTTTTTAGTTTTTCCCTATAGCACTTTGAGTATTTTTTACAGTTACTCGAAGAATCCATCTACATAAGACATGATTGAATTATAATTCAGAAAAAGCCATCACCTATCGAGAAAATTACTAACAATATGGCGTGACGTTACGAAACTTTGAAGCTAAATACGACAGAAATTCCTTGCTTAAATGGCGTAATTTTTAATTTAATTTGTAAACTTTATCAACTTTTATTAAAATACCAAATTATTTGCATCTACAATCGCCAGCGCAGTTATAATAAGACTAAATAGCATTTGTATGGCGTGACGTTATTGATGAATATCTTTTAAAAGTAAATGCAAAATTTACCGTTAATTGAAACGTCACTGGTCTTTTGCATTGGTTTTACGCTTAGTTGTTGTTATTGCCAAATTGTAGCTATTAGAGTTGAATTGCAGAGTTACTCTTAGAAATTTAAACAGCAAAGAGAAAACGCTCTTGTAAATAAAAAAACTGATCACCAAGTGAACATGAACTTTGTGTTCCGATAACTCAAGAACGCAATGAAGGAAAATTTTGAAAATATTACTTTTATGATATTTAAATAGTTTTCTTTAATAAATCAAACAATTTTTTTTGTTTAATCATAGTCTAGGTTTTCGGTTAAGGTAGACATTTCTGTGGAAGTTCCCATATGTATTTCACTTTCACTTTTAACTCTCCAAAATTTTCAAAGTTTTATTTATTTAAAAATTTTTAAATTTTCTGATTTTTAGTGGTTAAAAAACTCAAGCCTATAAGTAAATCAATTTTCTGAAATACTAAGTATCATGACTCATATCTTCCTTGTTTCGCCAAATATAAGCCATACAAATGGATTATCATCAACAATCAGGCTGCTGCACAGTAGGGAGTTTTCGACCATTTTTTTTAGAAATGGCTACAGAATCGAATTATCGACCGATTTTGATATATTTTTTTTTAAATACTTGTTAGTGATCTTAAAACAGATTGCCCAGGCCCGAATTAGAATTTTTTTAATTATCAAAACGCACTCTAGAATCGGGATAAGAGAAACTTTAAGAATGAAATCTGTATGAATTCAAATTCAATTCCAAATTCAATTTTTATTTGTAGTTCTAATCATCACTAATATGTATACGCCAGCAAGAATGCAAAGTTCCAACCCCTCTTGAGAGGTGTAATTATCCCCTACCTTAAAACTTGAACTATTTTTTTTCAAGAACAAATCTTGAATATTTATAAGAAAATTATCAAAAATTTCATATTTACATTTTTTATGCTATTGACTCCAAATTCGTTATCGGTTCGCCCTTGCGAGCATATTTCTACTTCTAAATCCATCTGGCTTTTTTCCAAGGTAATTAATAGGTTTAAAATTGGAAAAAATACACCTGAATCAAGGTGAAACTCTTCCAAATTCATTTGCGAGCATTAAAAAAAAATCTTAAAATCGATCGAGAATGGCTTCTTTAGAGTTTTTTAACAAAATTGGTCGACAAATGCCCGTTATCGGATGTTTCGTTGTGCAGGTTGCATTTAGCGACTGTAGGACCAAGAATTCCCTCCCTGGCCATCCTGACATTGTAGTCTCCAAGCACAATTTTTATATTGTGGCGGGTACAACCCTCACAGAAACGTTCCAGGCGTTCATAGAAGGACTCTTTCGTAACATCGTCCGGCTCTTCCGTTGGGGCATGTTCAAGAATATCGCTTTGATGCGGATTATTGCGAGACGCTCGTCCACCGGAAGTTTTATTCTCTAAATCTTAATAATTAGAAAAACTTATTGAATAATTTTTGTTGTATATTCTTTGCTTTTATTGCTGATTTTCACGAACTAAGTTCCTGCACTGCACGCCATCCCATCACATTTTAAATGTGACTCAAAATACTTAACATAAATATTCTCTAGTTCCCTATTTGGTTTGCACCACCGCCGTCACTTTCCGGCATTCGCCTCAAGCAAAACGTGTCTGCATAATTTATTGCATGAAATACTCTGCCAACAGTTGAAGTACCAATTCAAACAATTCCAACATTTGCTTATCTTAATTTATGCTCAACACATGCAAACACTCACACGCACATGCGAGCATACGAGGCGGCATAACCCCGTGGTCAGCTATTCGTTTCCACTTTTCTTTTCTAAACACAATCGCATTCACTCTTTCCAACCAGGAACCTCGCTTAGCGCCTAAAAGTTGACTACACAATAGTTCTTTTCAGTTTTATACCCGACTTGAAGCTTGACGCGCGCCAACAATGCACCCTCTTACAGCAGTTCACCCGCCAAGGGGTGCAAATGTGGCAGACAAATTCTTTTGTTGCAAGAGTCAACAGTGGCAACGGCAGCAAACAAGCAAAGCAACAAACTTGAAAAATCTAACAACAAATAACTACAAAAGAGGGGCTAACAACTTGGCCGAAAATGTACTGAAGGACGGGAGCGATTTTCGTATGAAAAGTACAACATATTCAGCATGGGAATGCATGTGCTGTCTTGACATTGTTGTTGCACAAAAACAACTCTTATATAAATTTCAAAAACTGTCAAACTCCACGAAGTACGAACAACGCAATAATAGCGAGGAGGAGAATATTGAAAGTTGGATATGTAGATTGTGAAAGCAATTCAGCCTGAAGTTGAAGGAATATGCGCGCTGTGCAGAGGGGTGGAGCAGTTGACACATAAAAAAGGTTGCATTGAAAAATTTATTACGCAAAATCAAATAAAAAAAGTTCCTACTGCATGCAAATACACACATATGCAAGTCTTTATCACAATCTCGTTTTACGTTATATATCGCCCCTAAGTGACTTGAATTTGAAGTTAAAGATTTCACTAAATGGCAAATTTCACTACACGCAATGGTGGAAACTGCTTGTGGCTTGTCGTCTATGTGATAGCTAACTCGGAAATGTAAGGCATGACTTGAATCTCAATCTAAATGAAAATTTCCAAAGAGTGTTTTAATCATCCAGCATTGTTCAGAATAATGCTAATATTTTTAACTTCCATTTAGTAAAAATGTTTAGCTATTTGATTGCAGAATTCATTGGTGAAATTTTTATAAACGGACATATTCGTTTCTTGGGCGATTCCATGCCAAGCGATCCAAGTATTTTGGACGATCTAAAATTCTTCTGAAAATTGGTTTATTTATAGGCTTGGGTATAATAAAAACTGTAAAAGTTTCGACAAAAAAAAAGTTATAACTTTGAGGCAACTTCATTTCATCTGCCAGGCTGAGACGGCGATATACTATTTCCCTTTTTGTCCATATGTTGTGGGCTTAAGTAGGAGAAAATAATTTGACATCCAAATAATATTGACATCCAAGTACCGTCCAATTCTGACAAAAGAAGAGGATGAATTTCATAGGAAACAATCCGGAACTATTGGATTGGGGAACAAGTTAATAGCGTTTTTATATTTTCTTTTCTTTTACAACGATTTGTTTGCTGTTCGGTAAAGGGTAAGTATTCATTCGATGAAACTCTTTCTGCTCTTCAAAACTATGTTAATTGCATTTTTGAGTCATTTAATTTTTATTCGTTTTGAGGCTTATAAATGGAATACCACCAGTTTGTAGCTTTTCGTCCTGAGCCCAGAAATGCCGTAGCTGCTCAGCCATGCCTCCTGGATCAGGACTATAACAGCTCCACCTTACTCAAGGCGGATTAGCAGGTTGGCGGACGCCGCTGAAAATTTATCTGAAGAATAATTATCCTCCAGGATCCTCTCCATCACCCCAAGGACGGCGTCCTCGCTCTCCGAGGCCAGAAGCCTCTCCTCCTCCGCCCTGTCGAAGAACAACCCGATGCTGATGCCGGACCCCAGTAAGGAGCGAGCGTCACCAGCGTTGTCACCCTCCGACGTGACGGATTCCACTTCCATGTCCACAGGAGCTTCCTCCACTGTGGGCCTTACCACCAGCACGTCCGGATGTGCAGGGGCAGGGGTTTTCCCTCACTACCCTCATAAAGACTGCGGAGATGGCGGGTGCTACCTTCTTCCATTCCTCCCTAGAGATAGCGCCGTCTTCGTTACCGCTATCCATCACTCCAAGAATGATCGAGCTCGCCTGTTTAGCGACTTCGCTAAATGATTTTGGTGGGCACCACCAATCCTGGGCCTCTTTTCTTGGGGGATATTCTCTTCCTGGGAGCATTGCCTTTTACCTCCCGAGTCCAATTGTGGCGCATTCGCTTCCACTCCCTTTCCGCTGCTCCTCTGAAGACCTTCCTGGTCCACTCGAGCGTCTGGGAATGCTTCTCAGATGACTGAGAGTCATTCTGCTCACCGTAGCGCTCCAGGATCTTGGTAGCCATACGAAGATCAGAGAAGGACCATTTACTCTGCCCTTGCTGCCGTTTAGGCCTACTGGAGGGTCCCTGGAGAGATACTCCCGAAGTCCCCGGAAAACTAGGAGAAAGTCTCTTGCTTGTGCCAGTTTCCCAACCATCGCCCCTACTCTAGGAGTTGCAGACGGTTCCGTCTGTACTCCGCTACCTATCATAGGTGGATTCCCACCCTTTACCCCCGGATTAATACTGAAAGTCGGTTCCGACTTTCCCTCGGTGTCTTCCTTGGTTACTGCCTTATGCATGGATTCCGGCGCATTAACCCACTAGAGACTACCCCCCGGGGCAAAAATTTTCGAGGAGGTGATTTCTCTCCTCCTGTCTTGAGAGAGGTGGTTTTGGGACTCGCTTCCGAGTTCCCGCTACCTTCTGAAACTTTATGAAGGTGTATTGTTTTGTTAGTTGTATTGTTGTTTTGTTGTTGTTAATTGTTGTACTGAATGGGTCCCCACTCGAAGCCGCTATCCAAACCCGTAGTGTGTAGTCGTCCTTAAAGGGTCCCATGCTTGTCTGTGCCGTAGCAGGGAGGCCATGCCAGGGTTGACGCATTTCCTTATGGGGCATGCGTTCAGAGCCAGACCGGACACAAAGACGGGAGTCGTCTCAACCGCACCTACACCGCCAACCCAATGGCTACGGGTTTGGAACGTACTCCGAGGCCCGCCAAGGTTTTAGCAGGACGGGGGCAGTCACGTTAGCGCATCAGCCATTTCTGCTGAGTTTCACCTCAGCATACTCAAGTGGCAGAATGCCGCGACTACCAGCACAGGGGTCAAACAGTCAAGAACGTGTTGGAGGAGAATAAGCCCAAATCCGAAAGCGGGGGGGTCGTCATCGTTCAGGAAGGCCGTTGAGGTCGGAGATCATTTAGCGCAACCCAGGGTGCACCACGTGCAGGCGATCTGCCCTACACCCCAGCATCAACGTAAAAGCATCAACAAATTGGTCGAGAGGTGGGAAGAGGTCGTTAACAGCAACGGCGCATATCAAATTGATTAACTTATTGATATAATTCCTGTTTCTTGTTTAAATAAAAGTCCTCGGTAAAACTACTAAGTACGAGGTTGGGGAGCAACTTAATACTTTGAATGCTTCAATGGAATGGAAAATTATGAATTTGAAAAGAAATGTATCCTTTATTTAACAACGTGTGGTAAGACGTGTGAATCATGCTGATATTTGATCTCGCCATTATTTAACAGAAAGTATTAAATTTAATGATATCAGAGAGCAAGGTAGCAAGAAGAATCATATTCGAACAAAAATGCGAACACTAATAAGCTTCCGTGGACAAAGAATGGCTTAGCTAAGAGTCTCTATCGACTTGAATTCAATTACGCGCATCAACTAACAAATTGTTAGTGTCAGTCAACCTGAATTCAATACACCTTTTTAAATCATATTCACTCATGTAGGTTATGGCATACCCAGCAAGCAGTATTGTAGAAATTTTATTAGGCTCTGAGAATTTTGTTTTGATACCTGCAATCTACTATTACTTTAGTTGGGTGTATTTGTGCGTAACTACTATTCGCTTGGTCAGGATTCGAGCTATGGCAATTAAACATGAAATGGTAGAAAAGGTTTTTTTCTAATAGCTGCCGCCAGTCAGCAGGCAATGGCAAACCTCCAAGTGTTTTTTTGTGCTGAAAAATTCCTTTAATCAGCTACATGGAGGTGGCAAAAAACCGTAGGTCTCTTAATTTACAGATCAACGTCCAGCCAACTAGAAAAGCACCTTGATGTCGCTGAAAAGTTCATACTTCAGCTGTAGGCAGAATCTTTTTTTTCGTACACATATTCCTTTTTTTTCTAGGGAGCTCTACTACGATAGCTGCCATAAAATATTAGTGAGCTGAGTAGCAGAAGACAAGCTGTGGGTTTGGTTTAAGCACCTGCTTATATAAAAAAATTTTATTGTATAGGGATAAGGCTGATTGGTTGCCCATAAGCCAGTACATATTTCTAAATCTGATATCTAACTCTTCTCTTTTCTTTTTAACGTGAGCATTCCATCTAAGCTTGGTATCTAGTGTCATACCTAAGTATTTGGCGGTGTTTTCATGCGGGATTTGTACGCAGTTTATATATAGTGGCAGATATTTGATTTTCTTCTGTGTGAAGTGTAAATAAACCGATTTTGTTTCATTTCGTTTTATGCGCCGTTTAATGGTCCACTCTGAGATTTTATTTAAATATATTTGAAGATTTTTGATTAAGTCAATATAGGTTTCTCCTACCGACAAGATGGCTGTGTCGTTAGAAAAATTTGCTGTGGAGAAATTTGTGTCATTAGGCAAATCACATGTGAAAAGAATACAGTGAATGGGCTCCAGCACACTGCCCTGTGGGACGCCAGCTTTAATTTCCTTAAGTTCGAAATATGTGTCTTCGTATTTTATTCGGAAAAAAACGATCGGATAAGTACGATTTTAGAACATTAAAATATTGTATTGGTAGAAGCGCATTTATTTTGTTGAGGAGCCCAATGTGGCAAACTTTGTCAAAGGCTTTAGACACGTCGAGAAAGACAGCAGAGCACACCTTTTTTTCCTCAAAGGCGTTTTCAATGATGCGAGTAATTCTGTGCACTTGATCGATGGTAGAATGTTTTGTGCGAAAACCAAATTGATGCACTGGTATTATATTTCTTTGCTTAATAATTATGTTGAGACGTTTGGCTAAAAGCTTTTCCATCAGTTTTGATATAATTGGTAGGAGCGAGGTAGGCCGATAAGATGTGACATCATGCGCTGGCTTCCCTGGTTTATTAAACATAATTATTTCAGCAGTTTTCCAATATATTGAGATATGGTGCAATTTGGATGTGGCGTTCATTATTTCAGTAAACCTAGATATCGTGCATTGAGGAAGTTGTTTTAAAATTTCAGCAGTAATAAGATCATACCCAGGCGCTTTTTTTGATTTTAGTTTATTTATTTCACCAAGCAATTCGGAATCCGTAACAAGGGGAATTTCGGCATCAGTTTCATAGGTAAGTGACTGCATTCCGGCTATCCTCGACGTGTCATATGGCTTAAAGATGCCCTCGAGGTACTCAGCAAAAACATTAAACATATTAAATATGAAATTTAAAATTAAATATAAAAAAAATGAAAAATAAAATACAAAATATAAAAAATAAAACATAAAATATGAAACTTAAAATACGAGACATAAAATATGAAATCTAAAATAAAAAATAAAACATATAAAATCAGAGTGGCGAAATCGTCAATACGCGGACACTTAGTAATGGCAAGTGACGATAAGAATACAGCAAGAATAGCAAATATTGACGTGTTCAATGAGCTTAGCAAAGAAAAAGTAGTACTCTTGGTACTTTTTTCTTTCGAAATATTCCATAGCCACAAATACAGTTAAAAATTATATTTTTGTGACATTTATTAATTATCAACAATTTTAATATATATCAAAATTTTGACATGCTGAATCCACTCTCTAAGCTCACATTCGTATACAGCAAATCAAAAAGGTTGAGATATTTTAATTGCCATTAGAGTTATTGTGGGAGCGGATGTTAACTTGAACAGACACGGGCTTGCCGTTATCGGAGTCCAACCCCAACCCAGGGCAGACGAAGAGCTTCAGCTACCTCATGAAACCCGTGTTAATTTGGCTCAAGTCCGTTCAGAATATTATAGCAGGTTACACTCGTACCTATCGAAAATTGACCACGACATAGTCAACATGTCGGGCATGTGAAGGTACCTAAGGCGCGACACTAACCACCTACTTGACACCCTTCTCCCTTTGGAGTCCAGCCGTTGAAACAGCATGTTTCTTGACCCTACCAGTAGATGGCCACCGGTGACCATACTGTATGGCCAGGGCTTGATCAGCTGCTATAACAGTTACAATAACAACAACAACAACAACAAACAGACATTCACTCCAAAAGCATTGTATCTCATCAAAAAATGTATTTTTTGTAATTGAAAATAGATTGTATTTAGAAAAACAAAACAAAAAAAAAACGATATAACAAAATATGTACCCAGCGAGTCTTTTTGGAGGCTAATATCTTAAAGGGTAAAATAGCGAATTCATCTTACAAAATTTATTTTAATTATTTGCAGATTAAACTGCTGCTGGCGGGTTCGAATTAGTCTGTGTGCAAAACGGTGAAATGCAATAGTGAAGCGACCTGCTGGCGCCCATGCATAGGGCGAAAGGCGAGCAGAGTGGAATAGCAATAAAAATTTTGTTGAAAAAAAATTTAAATAAATTTAACTTAAAAAAAAATATTAAAAAAAATATAAAAAAAATATTTTAAATTATATAATAAAACAAAAAATTGCAAAATAAAGTCAAAGACGAGCAGAGTCAAATAACAATAAAAATTTTGCTTTAAAAATTAAAAAAAACTTAACTTAACCAAAAATATTAAAAAATATATGAAAACAATTGCAAAACAATTGCAAAACATATAATAAAACCAAAATTTAAAAAATTGAGCGAAAGATGAGTAGAGTGGAATAACAATAAAAATTTTGTTGAAAACAATTTAAAAAAAATATAATTAAAAAAAAATTATTAAAAAAATACACAAAAATTTTTTAAAATATATAATAAAAAATTATATTTTTTAATTTTTTTTCCAAAATATTGTTTTCCGCATTTTCATAAATTTCATCACTGCTAGTTATAAAAATGCAGCAAAACCCGTGAAAATAGTTTTATTTAGTGCATATGAGAATTTAAAAGCAAAAGATGTCATCATTTATTTTCTTGAAAAGTTGTATCGATTGACGCCATAAAACAAATTTGTATCGGTTTTACATTAAGCATCACCGCCGATGGATTATGAGTACGAGACCCGCCACTTTCAATGATGAGCACTCAAATGTCAACTACCTCTTCCGGCTACTAAGGTTCTTCTGTTTTATCTTTCTTTATTTTACAACCAGCAAGACGCCTGCAAGTGATCGCTTTCGTTGTAGCATGAACTTGAAACTGTTGGCGGTTTGTTTTTGATATATTGGCCTCTAAAATGTGTACCTAGCATCTTCTTAGGCGTAGATGGATGAGCAAGAACGGAGCGTAAATTTCACGGCCATGCCATGCAAATTTCAAGAGAGAAAAAAGATATATTGTAGAGGAAAAGGAGAGAGAGCTTATACCTTAGATTCACTTTAGATTATTTTTCCTGAGTATTTCCTTGTGTTTGCTAATTTCTAGTGACAAATAACATTGCCTACTTTTGGCATTTTTTTGTTAATGCAAACTTGTAGGAAATATATTTTTGGTACCTACTTTTTGGCGCTATATTTCGTTGGTGCCTACTGTTTGGGGCGTTCTTTCGGCCCAATTTTTTGGAATTTTTTTTTGTGCCTACTTTTTGGCGCTTATTTCCGTTTCCTGGCTAGTGATTGTGCGTACTATAAAATGCTATCCATTCCGGCGTCGGACTTATTCGTATTGCCTTGAGGTAATTTGTGCCGTTGCTGCGGTCCTGGAATCGCTGTGTTTGTGCGGGTGATAAACGCTCGGAGTAGTACGCGTTGTTGCCACGGTTTATGTCCGGCGTTTACCTACACCGGTCAACCCTTCTCCGTTTTTCGTGAATTTTGTCTATTTGTATTCTCTGCAAATGTTGTGAATTTATTTAGATATATATTCTTTCTCTTTCTCCTTCTCTCTCTCATTCTCTCTCGGGTCTCTCCCTCTTTCTTTGTCTGCCTTA
The DNA here is from genome assembly GCA_037575425.1 of Anastrepha fraterculus. Taxonomy (NCBI): domain Eukaryota; kingdom Metazoa; phylum Arthropoda; class Insecta; order Diptera; family Tephritidae; genus Anastrepha; species Anastrepha fraterculus. The sequence goes on along the minus strand of JAYXIM010005994.1, from coordinate 5,778 downwards.
AAAGTTTCACTTCCGTTATATGTTCTACGCTACACGCACTTTTTTATCAATACTGTAAATTAGGACCTGAATTTCTAAACAACCACCAGAAGCGCTTCTCTCTTGATCTTTAAAATTTACACGAAGATTGGAAAATTTATTTTTCGAAAATGCGACCCATAAAGATTATTCATTAAAATTATTAAAGCACTTCTACGATTTTCTCTGTATGTAGTTATTGTTTGATGATTGATTTGAAAAATCGCTAAGAGTTTGGAAATTCGTTAGTTTTATTTTAAGTTATTATTTAAATATCACCTCTCACCTCGTTTTAGAAGGGTGAGAATTCACAGTGATGTCTCCAGTGCTTAAATCGTATTGAAGCATATTGAAGTCGAAAATCGTTTAGCAAAAATTAAAAACCCGCATTTCAGTGTTTGTGGTGCAGCAGATCGCAGTCAGCGACGGCACTACCTACAATACTTACAATACATTACCTCTATCAACACCATTTTCACTGCCATTACAATTTGGCCCGCCTTTCACAGCGAAATGATTTTCTATTGCCCACTCCATTCTCCAGATCCAGCTACGTCAGGTTGATCCCATTTCATTTCCTACTGTCATACACTTTTCAAAGAAGTAGAAAGCGAAAAGAGAAATAGAAATATCATTCGCCACTCAAACGCTTTACTACAGCCCTTTATTGGAGTAACACACACACATATACACGCTCACACACACTCTAAGCTTTTTATATATTTTGCGATTTTTTTTCTTCTATCTTCTATTTATTTATTTTTCTAGTATTCTTTGAAGCGTTTGTTGATAGCGCAATGGCATCTCAAGGACATGCTTTATACATTCCGATATTACTGATACGCTTCTTTTGCATTATTGAACCACTTTTCTGGTCATCGCTGCTGCTTCCACTGCTGACTTTCTGTTCAATGTTTTTCTTATTTTTTTGGTTTTTTCTTTTGCATATCGGTGTACATATGTATGTATGTGTGAATATATACACAAGTATTTACGTTACTCACTGCATGCTGCCAGCTCAATGCTCTTATCAGAGGCTGCTGTTGCTCTGCTGCCGCTACGCTGCTGCAGAACTGAATAGAACAACAACGTGCATGAAAAGTAGAAACCTAGAAGAAAAATGGAATGCGAAAAGTCTCTGCAGAAAATGGAAAAATCCAACCCAATCACTTTTATTGTATTCATGCAATATTTATAAGTTTTACATCTCCACACTTATCCGCGCTTTAAGCGTCCTTTATCTGATTCAAGCTTCCTCATCGTTAACTGCCAAGCGTTGAATGTTGCCGCGCACACAACATCGCTGCTTTCATTTACATCAGCAAAAATAACAACAAATGCCGCATCACACAATAATACGGAGACATTCCGCAATTGGCGACAAAACACTCTGGCCGCAAGGCAGTCGCCAACGCCCAGCGCTCCACTCACTGCCTCTATTCTTTTAGTTTTTTTCCTGCTTTGGCATTTGTGGCGATTTCACCAGTGACTTACGCACATACATATACTTGCGCATATGTGTGTGTATATATGTATAGTGTACCTACGTTTCTTTACTTACTTGCATTGTGTCCTTAGCTGGGTTTTAATTTTGTTGGTTTTGCTTTAATTTGTGTATGTTACGTATACGCCACATCGTACACCCAGGAATTTTTCACTTTGCGCAATAGCGGATACATTTTGCCCCAATGCTTCTACACTTAGTGTGTTTTATTTCTGCTATTCGGTCATTTGTTGTCTCTAAAGTTGAGCTCCTTTCAAATGTCCTTTATTTAACTGCCAATACCGTTGCTGGTGTCCACCGCTGTTCGCCCCTAAATTGGCAGCGGAAAACTATTTTTCAACAGGTATTTTCCGCTTCATGCACAGCAATAAACGCACGTAGTAAATACACTTGCCATGTATACATGCATTTAGCTTACATACGTATATAGAATACACGGATATCGGATACCTTACTTTTCCTCGTTTAGTGACAAATTTTTTGAGTACCGAAAATCGCGGAATTGTAGGCAAATATTTTGCCAAAAGTATTTGGGAGTGTTTTGGTACTGCGGCACCTACCAGTGTTACTGGATACTGGCTCACTTTTTTTTAATGAAATTTACATAAACTGACTTGGTATTGTTCAATTTTATGCGCCAGGTCCTCTTCCATTCTTCAGTAGCCCTTGTTGCAATTTGAAGTTTGGCTGCAGCTTCTTCAGCATTTTTCCAGTTACTAGGATGCCCAGAATCATCAGCAAAAGTGACGATCAAGCTTTTCGGGGGTATCGGCGAGTCTCTGATCTATAAAAGGTATAAGGGTGGACCAAGAATGCTTCCTTGCGGCACATCCGCATTTATTTCTTCAGGTTTAGTATTCGTTTTCATGTTTAACGTGAAAAGTAGTGTTCGTTCAGCTACGACTTTAGGGGGGCGTAAAATTTATTTGGTAGGCAGACATTTAATTGGTTATTTAAACCGTCATGGCGAAACTTATCGCAAACATGTGCGACATCCAAGAACACTGCTGGACGCACGTTATTCTGTTCGAAATAGTTTTCTATTTCAGCTGTGATTCTGTGCATCTGATCGGTGGTTGAGTGCTTACTGCGAAAGCCAAACTAATGCGAAGGTAACACATTTTTAGATTCGAAATGAGGATGAGCTTTTTGAACAGATTACCAATGTGGGGCAGCAATGAGTTTGAGTGTTATGAGGATACACACAGTAGACCTTTTTCCGGTTTTGAATGCATTCCATTTCTGCAACTTCCCGCAGGGTTGGAATATAGTAGAGATGAATTATATGATTAAATAATTTTACTAATTTAACCAAACTTGTATAGGGGCATTTTTTTAACACCTCCGAAAGTAATTAAATCGAGTTCGGGCGCTTTTTATCTTTTAGTTGTTTTATTTCTTTGTGGAGTTCTTTTATAGTCCCAAATGAAATAGGGATGTTTTCATCCACAATAATAGTATACAAATTGTCGCATTGATTTCCGTTGGGTTGAAAAGTTTTCGTTAATTGTTTATTTTGCAAAAGCTACTGCCTTGCCCTCGTCACTTTTAGTCATGTTTTATTGTCTTTTTTTGATTGGAGGAGCAGGACAGTTTGGTCTTTTCAAATATTTAATGCTCTTCTGAAGTGAATAGTTACCTTTTTTATCAGGTCTCAAGCTTGAAATGTATTGATTTAGTAATTAATTTTTAATAACATTTATCAATTCCTGTGATGTCTTTTTTAAGTTTGGTTTGGTCACTGGGAAGATGAGTTGGTTGCCACATTCGGCGTAAGTTTTTTTTGCTTATGATGAGCTGCTTAATTGCTTTGGAGTAGTTTGCTTTGAGCCATCTGTGAATGGATGGACTCGCCCTGTCTTACATCGTCCCACTTTTCCCTTGAGAGTAGGAGGGTCGGAAACACCGTAATGGCAAATGTAGGCGGGAGTGCATCGTCCACCAGTCCGGGAATCCCCAAAGTGCCAGCCAGGATTCTAACGCGACCATAATCTGTGTTTGACCCCTTACTTAAAGTGATCTCCCGGAGGGAAGTTTAATGTCGCGTATAATACTTTCGATGGTGCGGTTGACATCGCTCCGGTTATAAGAACAGATGCTCGTCTTTGAACATTGTCAAGTTTTTTGACGTTCACACCCTTCTCAAGGGCATTCCACCATATTCCAATTCCTTTGAACTTCTTCTTCTAGTTGATTTTTGGTGGTTACTATAAAGTCATTTTGTTGAATATTTTGAAGAATTTCCAGCCAGTATTTTTATGGAGCGTCGGATTACTGTCTTTTTTGATAAATCTTTCACTGATGGTTAAAAATATACGTACGTGATGGAGTTCAGCACGGTCAGCTATTTGAACAAAATTAGTCGACAGTTTTTGTGACAACGGAAAAGTCGGTCAGGTCCGGAGTTTTATTGACATCTGTTGGCCAATTTTTTTGTTTGGCCATTGAAATGAAGTGACATCTGGTTTCCCGGTGTTATCAAATGCGCACAAATTTAACTTTTGTCTTTTGAAATATCTCAATTTTTACTTTAGATGACGATGTACAAGCTGGCGCAAAATTAATCACCTTATCGGAAGATTTCTAATTTTTGCAAATAGCGTCGTACGCCAATCATATTTGACTCTTCTGAACTAGATAGCTCCAGTATACAAGCAGACGACAAGCAATGAAGCGCGTAAAGGCAAAAGTCCATAACTCAAAATATTTTTTTATTTAGTAAAAAAGTTATGCCAAACCATGCTGATTGGAATAGAGTGGATGATTAATTTTTACCGCTGTTCGACTAATTCATTTCGTATTTTTTTGTTAAAAAAAACAGTTATTTAAGCATAAAAGTAAAAAAATATTTTATTCAGAATGTTGTCCATCGGAAGCGGCAACTTTTTCCCATCTTTCAGGCAATTTATGGCTTCCATCCCAGAAAAACTTCTCATCCTTTGCGCCGAGAAAGTCATCAAGCCATTTTTTAATACCTTCAACATAGGTGAACCGTATTCCAGAAAGGTTATTCTGCATCGACCAAAACAAGTGGTACTCAGAAGGAGCTATGTCTGGGCTATAAGGCGGGTGAGGTAGAATTTCCCATTCGGCATTTTCCATATAATTTTTGACCGGTACTGCAACATGTGGCCGAGCATTGTCATGATGGAAAATCAATTACTCGTGTCTGGTCACCGATTCTGGCCGTTTTTCGGCTATTGCTTGCTTTAAACGTATCAATTGTTGCCTGTATAGCTCTCTCGTAATCGTCTGATCCGATTTTAACAGCTCATAGAACAGCACATCTCTCTGATTCCAGCAAATACAGAGCATTACCTTGAAACTATGAATATTCGGCTTTGGTGCCGATTTGCCTGGTTGGACTGGCTTTACATACGATCTTTTACGCTTTGGGTTGTCGTAATGAATTCACTTTTCATCGCACTGGCAATACGATGCAAAAACGATTTCTTTTTGTGGCGATTAAGCAGCATTTCAGACATGCAAAATCGTCTCTCAACGTCTCTCGGCTTCAATTCGTGTGGCACCCAATTTCCTTGTTTGTGAGTGTATCCGGCTGCTTTTCAAACGCTTAGAAATGACTTGTTGAGCCACTTCCAAGAGTTTTCCAAGTTCTTCTTGAGTTTGACATGGATCTTGATCGAGTAATGCCTCCAATTCTTCGTCTTCAAACTTTTTTGATGGACCTGATCATTCTTTGTCTTCTGTGTCAAGATGACCACTTTTAAATCATGCAAATCACCGCTGACATACTTTAACCTCTGGAGCATATTCGCGATAAGCTTCTGAAAGTAAACGATGTGCTTCTGTTGCACTTTTCTTTAAATTGAAGAACAAAATCAAACCTGCCCGCAAAAGCTGTTTTGTTGGAACGTAATTTGACATTTTGACTGACGGGCTATTCTAGGAACAAAATCCCGAAAGTCCCGGGTTCGTGAAATTAGAAAAAAATTTATATCCAAAATATATAAAAAATAATGAATACCTAAATTCCGGAACTAGTCCCGAAATCTCAGGATTATAAGAATGAAATCCCGAAAGCCCCGGGATCGTGAATTCGGAAAAAATTGGCATCCCTATTCTCTTTTGTTGTACATATATTGTACAAGTATGCATGTGTGTCAGTCGCCGAAGTGCTCAGAAACTATCATGGATTTGTGGGACAAATAAATCCATTGTTTGTTTACGGTTGACTCATTTGCTATGGAGCACCTTGAAATCTTCACTGGCACATGAATGTGTGTAAGTATAGT
>JAYXIM010005976.1:0-19507 GCA_037575425.1 Anastrepha fraterculus | reverse complement strand
TACTGCCATTCACATCTACCTAGACAGTTGTATGTATGTAAGTCAATATGAAGGTATGTGTGAGCTCTTAGTTGTGTGCTTTCCCTTGGTATGCTGCGGTATGCCTGAGAGCTGGCTATTGACTAATGTAATGGGCAACCCAACAGCTTAGAAGGGGAATCCTATCTAAGCCTTTTTCGCATGGGACTCGGAGGACAAACCACTGGGCTAATAAATTTAAAAGCGATGTCGGTGTTTTGTGTTGCTATTGGATAGTGTATTTGCGTTTTTAGCGGATTGCTCTGCAAGTACTACATTTACATATGTATGTATTGCTATGTTGCATAGTATCCTGACGGACTGTTGTTGGAGTAGTAGCAGTCACTACGGATATAAAAGCAACAGTGAGTAAATGCATATTGAAAGTCATCAAGGAATAAAAATATCATTCCCCCAAGTAGTTTTTAGCGTAACTAAGTTATGCGGAAGATTTTTGGACACTTACACGTTGGCGAAGGCGACAATCAAAGGCTATGGAACGATGAGCTATATAAGCTTTACGACGACATAAACATTTCGCAGCGAATAAAGATCCAGCGGCTACTTTGGTTGGGTCATGACATCCGAATGGATACAAACGCCCGCTCTGAAAGTATTTGATACGATACCAGATGGTGGTAGCAAAGGAAGAGGAAGGCCTCTTCTGCGTTGGAAAGATTAGGTGGAGAAGGACTTGACTTCACTTGGTTAGCACGAGAAAGGAACGACTGGCGCGCTTTGCTAAACTCGGCCAAAATCGCGTAAGCATTATGCGTAGCGGTAAGTTGGTAAGTTTGCCTATAGTGGACATGCTACTAATCGATTTCGTGAATTTTTGTGTTATATAAAAATTATAAGTCTATGACTTTTATTATACAATAATTCGATGTATTGAAACTGAACGTCGAAAAGTTCCACTAGCAACGGACAGCGACTGAACGCTGCCACTGCGCCTGCTGTAAGATAGTTCCGCTCAGCAAAACTTTCCGCCTGGTCAATGATATCACATTTCGAGGTCTATGAAGAAGAAATTGGTTTTCGGTGAGCCCGCAAAACAACTAACATAGTAAGCAATTGCATGAAAGAAAAAACGATACATACAGAGCCAAGTGGAAATGAGGCACAACGGGAGCCGTAGGGTAGGTAGAGGAAAGGAAGCATATTATTGTGGGAGAGAGGTTTAAGCACGTGAATATGAAACAACTTTAAAGATGAAAACCCCAATCCAGCAATCATTGACGATAAAACTGTTGGTCCATGGATATGGCGAAATATTAAATATAGAATTTTGAATTAAAGTATAAAAAGGTGGTAACCTTATAGTAAACAAATACGAGCGAAGGTGGAACGAAACATTCATCATAGAAAAAAATAGTTCCAAGAAGGAAATATTATCGAAGAGTTATTGGCAAGTGTGAGCCTTGCATAATTTTATAAAATACTTACCTCTCCGAAATAATTATTTTGAATTTAAATGAAAATCTATTGAACTAAATGGATGACCGCGCAAATCAAGAAGAAGTAACATATTTTTTTGCACTTTATTAAACATTCCCCGACCATTATACCAACAGACCCTTTGGAAGTGTACAGGTTCCAAGCCCTGGGTACGGCACAATAAATGCAAAAAAAAATTCTCTAATAATGGTCGCCTTTTGGCAGGCAATGGCAAACCTCCGAGTGTATTCCTGCCACCCAAAAATTTGTCATCATAAAAAACAATGGAAAACAGCAAAGCGCGCACCGCAATTAGGAGGACGAGCTCGATCAAACGCCTAAACATGGAGTAAGCACCAATAATTTACTTATTTTTACTTTAATGCCAAATATGAGATGGATATCTTAGAGCCGGGACTACGCTGATAAAATCAAGTTAGCTAGTTTCTGATGTGGTTCTGGTATTTCCAGCACAACTATATACCTTTGTGTTTTTAGTATTTCATTCAGAGACTAAGATGACCCTTTGAGCATTTATACCGCCATTATATAAATAAAATATTGAAGATAAATGCACGATTGTGATGCCAGAAGAAAAGCTGCTTCCTACAAAAAGTTGAACACTTCATACCAGGGCTTCAATTCGTAATTATCCCTTTCTTCCAAGATTTTCAATAAATTTTCGCAAAAGTTAGGAACGTTGAGAGAAATATTTATGGCAACTTTATTAAATTTCCCCTATCAAAAGTGGGAGATGCACAATATTTCTCTCATTTAAACAAACAAAAATTGAAAAAACTTTCGTTGGGGAATAAGTGCATAGCGTTTTTATATTTTCTTTCATTTTACAACGAATTGTTTGCTGTTTGGCAAAGGGTAAGCATTCATTCGATAGAACTCTTTCTTATGGTAATTTTATTTTTAAGTTATTTAATTTTTCATTAGTTTCGAGGCTTAGAAATGGAATACCCAGGAAACTAAAATCAACATATTCGACACCTCCTCTTCTTTGTTTCCCTTCCAGGTCAAAAAGCTGCCGAAGTAGCATGAGACATAAGCGAAAATGGTGATTTTGACGTGGATGATGCGTCCCGCAGCGGAAAATATAACTTTTAAAGGAATGGAGAAAGGGTCACCAAACTACTCGTGAATTAGCAGAAAAAATGAACTGCGATTATGAAGCGATTCTCAATCACCTTCATTCTATGGGATTTACCGAAAAATGCCTGGGTGACTCACCAGCTCAACCAAAAAAATAACGAAAGTCATCTTCACATTGCTTCTCAGCACCATAGGGTAATACGCGGTCACAAATAGCCTTTTTTGTACCGAATCGTCACGTGAGATGAGAAATGGTGCCTATACATCAATATGAAGCAAGTAAAGGAATGGGGGGTGGCTCCAGGAGATACGCCAAAGCCGAGAGTCAAGCCGGATCTCCATCCAAAGAAAATCATGATATGTGTTTGGTGGGACTGGGAGCGCATGGTGCACTGGGAAATGCTTGAAAATAATGCCACGGTCAACAAAAAGCTCTACATTGTCCAGCTCTATTGTCCGGTGTAGACTTGTCTTTCGGCTCGCCGCACTAAAAATCACCCCTGCTCCGTTTCTCTTTGTCCGTTGAACTTCCGCTAGGAGGTTCAGCTCCGAGGAGGAGAAGCGGCCTTTTTGACCTTTTTGACAATTTGGGGAAACGACGCTTCACACAACGCAAATTTGTGATGATTTTGTTTGCCACATCACAAACAGCTCAGCGGATCAATTTTCGCATGACTCTGGTTGTTAACCTTAATTAATTTCCCTACCTCATTTTTCAAGTCAACCCATTCAGTTTAAAACTGCGGGCAAACAAAAAAAAAAAAGAATTCAGTAACGTCACTCGTACAGCAGATGCAGTTTGGGTCGTCTTAATGTCCGAATTTATATTAATAAAATTTGAAGCATTCTTGTCCTGTCAATATTTGAGTAAGTTAGAAATCCACTTTCCCCTCTCATTTGTCCAGCCATCAGCGTACAGAAAAAATTAGGTGATAGGTCCAACGTCCGTGCGGTGAATTATTTCACCGACTCTGCCACTTCTCCCCACAACTCTCCTGCACTGCTCGATGACTCACCTAAGTTTTTGAGGATTCAGCCATCTCCCTCGCCAAAACGCCTATTGAGCAAAATATTACAAGTGTTGCTTCCTCTGATTTAGTTCGGAATGCGCTAAACAGTCTTATACCGCAAAAACGGTGCAAGAAGCTCATTTCGCGTGCGTACATGTATGAGATACCTACATGCATACCCATGTGTACTCTCCCGAATTTGGCTATGTGTGTCAATGTGTAGGCTTCTCACAGTTTAGTGGTGACTTTTCTCTCAGTATTTCGTATTCCCTCTGTTGTGGTTGCATCAACTAGCTGGATTGATTATTACAGCAAAGCTACAAAGTTTTGTGGGTAAGGGGTTAGGAGGCGCGTTCACTTGGATTGCTGACTAGTTGGTAAGTTACCACGAATATTAGAGGGAGTTTAGAGATTGGTGATTTGTGGATGTTTGATTATGCTGACTGTTGCGGTTGATGTAGTTGCTGCTCGTTCGCCGCCGCCAATTAACATTGTTATCCTGATTTGGTTTCATGTTCATTCCTGAAAGAAGTTGGTGTTAGCATCGTGTGATGCAATCTATCAAACGGCGGCAAAACAAATTTCAGACTGATTGATAGGCTAATTTGGATTTCACAGCTATTAAGGTAAGACGTGTTTCGTGATTTGCGTTAAGATGGAAAAAGAGCAAAATCGATCGGTAATTCACTTTTTGTTTTTGAATGGAAAAAAATGCGAGGAGATAAAACCAAAGTTGGATGCTGTCTATGAGGACGTTTCGTCATCTATGACCAAAGTTAGATATTGGTTCAACGAATTTAAACGTGGGCGAACATCCGTTTTTGATGAGAAGTGACCAGGACGCCCGGCAGATGTGATTACCGAGAAAATCATTCAAGAAGTACACGACGTGATTCTCGCTGATCGATTGATCGACGAACGAGAGTACTCGAAGTAACAGAGACCATAGATGTGTCGACCGGAATGTCAATTAATATTTTACGTAATAAGTTGGCGATGAAAAAATGGTTGGTCCGATAGGTGCAGCTATTGCTCACTTTGGACAACAAGCGGAGGCGGCTGTTAACTTCGATGTAGTGTTTGGAGCAATTCAAGCGAGGCGAGATCCGAAGGAAGTTTTGTCACCTTTGATGAAACCTGAATTCATCATTACACCCCAGAAACTAAGCAACAATCAAAACTATAGATTTCTCACAGTGTATCTGCTCCAAAGAAGGCGAAAACAGTCTCATCGATCGGAAAGGTCATAACAACTATTTTTTGGTATGCGAAGGGAGTCATCTTTATGGATTAAAAAAAAATAAAACTATCCCTGGACAATACTACAGTGAGTTATTGGACCGTTTTCACAAAAAAATAGAAGGAGACACGGCCGCATTTGGCGGAAAAGAAGGTGCTGATTCACCACGATAACGCACCAGCCCATTCATTCGCCGCAAAACTGCATGAATTGCGTTATGAATTGCTGCCGCATCCTCCGTATTCACCCGATCTGGCTCCATACGACTTTTTCTTGTTCCCTAACACGAAAGAATGGCTAGCGGGAAAAAAAGAAGTAATTGCATAGACAGAAGTGTATTTTGGAGACTCCGACAAGTCCTATTTTTTGGAAGGATTAAAAAAATGGTCGGTGCTTTGGGGGAGAAGTGTATCTTTCTAAACGGGAACTATGTTGAAAAATAAGAAACATTTTTTTGAAAAAATGGTGTCTTCATTTCTAACACGGGTGCTAATTGAACCTCCCTCGTATGAGCAAATACCAATATAAAATCCATGCAAAGATTCTAAAATAAGGTAATACTGTACGATGCGCTGTTAATGCACATTTGTACGTCCGCAACACCGATATCGAACACGACCTTGGCATCGAATCAGTTGCCACTTCGATCAACGTCAATGCTAAGTCTCATATAGAAAGACTACGCCACCTAGTAAATAGCGAAGCCTCAGCCCTAATTGACCCCGGTAAATGGAAAGAAAGGCTGAAATGAAAAAAACCGAGTATTTATAAATTTAGTTGTATTGTACAAAGTTGTTAGTTAGTTTATAATTTATTAACTTGTTACAATGTAAATAATAATAATAAAAAAAATTGAATTTAAAGCCATAACCAATCAAATTAAGCGGAAAAAATGTATAGTCCTAGTAGACAATATAAAAAATCGTCATACATTTCAATCTCGCATACCCGGCCAACCCCATAAGATTTCTGTCAACATTCTAGGCTAGTAAAAATTGATGGGCATCAGCAACTGGATTACATGGACGTAAAAGTTATTGGAGCTACTGAAGATTTATTTACAATTCAATTCATACAAATTTCTACAGGCGTACATGAAAGAGCGATGGAGTGAGTGAAAGAGTGAGTGAGGAGGAAAAAATTTAACTTTACAGAAAATATGAAAACTGTATTATGCATTTCCATATTATATGTACATACAGATGTAGGTGTGTATATACTACATATCAGTTATAAGCAAAACGCAGCTACCTAAGCTTTAAGTATCTCTGCACTTCCATATAACTCAGTCATCATTTGCTAGGTCGGTGTGAAACGTGGGGTAAAAAACGCGTAACCAAAAAACTGTGTGCAACTTCATGATTGCATTTGTTGTTTCATACTTATAACCGGTGTTTCAAAAGTGGTGCCTAGATATCAGTAGTCAATAATTCTTAGACAGATGTACAGTTTTGACCATGGATACTAACACTTAGAATGACGCATTAAAAATGTTGAAATTTATTATGAAAATGGTCGGTTTTACGAAAAACATATCGTGAAAATTTTAAATCTTTTGGTGAAAATAAACGTCCGAATGCTACTATCCGGCTCTCTCGAAAACGAGACTATGCTACCTTGTTAGACAATGATCCAGCTTTGAAAGGCTAGAATCTGTCGCTGAACTGGAGCTCGCGCGACTCCTAAAATTCGCGAACAGTACGCGCATCTTGAGTGATGCATAATTTCGCTGAATAGGACTCTGATCTGGTATCGCTAAGGATATAAATGGACTCTGCTTGGCTTCGGCCAGCCAGTATTACCTAACCCGACCTAACCTATACGCCCAAATGAGTTGAGAATTCAAAGGTTGTTGGAAAAATTTCAAGAAACTGGTTCAGTCGAGGAAAGCACTGGCAGACCAAAAACTGGATCTTCTGTTGAAAATATTGCCGCTGTTGCGCAAAGTGCTGCTAAACAATTTTCAACACCGATATGTCGACGACCTCAAAAATTAGGCACTCATGAAGCGAATGTTTGGCGGATTTTAGCTGTAAACCTGGTGCTCATGGTGGACATTTAAATATTATCATTTTTTGCATATAATTATTAACAACTGTATTTTGAGTAAAAAGAGCGAAACCTGAAAGAATCTAAATTTTTTTTTTTTTTTTTCAAAGAACATCTATACGCGTCTTTGAAAGACGCTTTACTTCTACTTCTTCTTCTTGCACAGTTGGTTTCGTGTGTAGAAGTCGAGTCCACGCAAGTGAGTGAAGTCCTTGATTGTCATTCACTTATGATTGACTAGGACGATTCTTCTGCATACGATCCAAGCAGCTTACAACTTCCGGGCTCGTCCAAGTATCCTCTGGTTTGCTCCCGAACATCGCTTTGAGAGCGAGCTAATGTGAGCAAGCGAAGCAACGCAGGATATCTGATTGTGCGTTGTGTTTTGGGCTCGCCACGTAAAATCCTATCCCACTAAAAACAACAACAAAGCCTTGGCTGAGAGCTGCTTACTCTGAAGACGATCCCTGCAAACGAACTAAGTATTTCGTTTTGAAGGCTTGCACCTCGAACATCCGGTCCCTTGAAGGGGAAGGTGTCTCTGTCCGGCTGGTTGATGTCCTCATAAGAGCAAAGGCTGGCATCACTGCTATTCCAAAGATGCGATTAACGGGGCAAGGCAAGAAGTGCATTATATCTGCGCCGTATACTGCAGCTTTCAGGCGCACAAATTCCGCGTTGTTTTTATATTGGAAGAGAGACTTCGTCGCCAAGTACTGCCGTTCACTCCGGTGGACGAGCGTCTCGCAATAATTCGCATCAAAGCGCGATTTTTCAACATCTCGCCCATTTGCGCCGACGCCCCGTCAGAAGAGAAAGATCAAGCGATCAAAGATTCCTTCTACGAGCGCCTGAAACATTCCTATGAGCTTTGCCCTGCCACGATATAAAAATATATTAAAATCGTGCTTGGCGACTTCAACGCCAGGGTGGGCAAGGAAGGAATTTTTTGTCTCACAGTCAAGAAATTCAGCCTGCACAACGAAACAACCGGTAACGGATAGAGGCTGATTGACTTCACTGTGGCTCGAAGCATAGGAGGGCAAGGAAGGAATTTTTGGTCTCACGTCACGAAAATCAGCCTGCCCAACGAAACATCCGGCAACGGACATAGGCTGTTAGACTTCACCGGGGCTCGAAGCATATGAAGATACACCAAACTTCGTGGTTGTCTCCTGATCGAAAAACGCGAAGCCAGATCGATTGGGTTGCGATAGATGGAAGACACGCTTCCAGTGTTGTAGATGTACGTACGATCCGAGGACCCAACATCGACTCGAATCATTACCTAGTTGCAGCGAAAAACGTTCACCTAACTACATCATCGGAAGGCTGCAATCGCAACAGACAGCCAGAAGTATCGCCACTCGCCACTCGACTCTCACTCCTGCTCTCAAGAGAAGTGCCCATCAACCCAGCCTGTAGTAGCAATGGAGCAACATTTCTCGTTCCTTACGTTCCAAAAGTACTTTTTTATAAAAACATTTCAGTTTTTGTTTTTAATATTATTCATACTACAACAAAAGCCATATAACGCAAAGTTCCAAATTGCGTACCAATTTTTTTTTAATTCCATTAAAACTTTCTACTTTTTAACCAGAATATCTAGAAAAGCGGTGTGTTTATTGTTTATTTTTCCAACGGGGTGTGTGTGGGAAGAAATCGTAGCGACACGAATTAGTGGTGGTTAGGCCACGTATGTATATATGTGTGCAGTGTTGGCATTAATTTTTGATGCCTTGTGCGTCACATTATCAAATGTACGCGTATGTCAGCAAAGCAATCACTTTTAAGCTTTTACAATAAATAGCAACAATGGTTGAGGAAAAAAATGTGTGATGAAAAATGTTAAAAACCAATAACATGTGTGCACACATGCAACTTACAACGCATGTATGTGTGCTTGTACTTAGACAGCCGTGCCGACGAAAAACACTTGCATAAAGGAGGTATGTAAGTAATGGAAACAAGCAAAAATCTGAAGAGATTGATGATAAATTATGACATCATGATTTTGTCATTTTCATTTCGACGGCAACTGAGAAAGGGTGTAGAGTGGTGGAGCGAGTCAGGCGTTTGCTTTACAAACTCAAAATCAATGTCGGAGAAGAATTGGGGCCTGCATGCTGTCGGGGTGTTATGTTGATGGAGCTACCGCACACCAGTCGCCACCACAAAAAGCATAAGCACAGGCGCGGGAAGTTACATTTGTAAGTGGATGAGTGAGTGAGTGATTGTAGCTGCTTTTCATGTGTCGCGTGTAAACGCAAGACAATGGCGCAGGGATGAGCAAACTTGTATGTCGCTTTGATTGTCTACTGTCAGTTGATGTAAGACGTATGAAAGATTTATGTAAATTTGAGCACTTCCGGAGGCAAGTAGTGGAAGTTGGAATAGACTTTTTTAAGATGGATGAAAAAATCAACAACGATTTCGCATTATGCATTTTTTTTTCTTTTATTTGATTTATTTTTCTGTGATATATAGACCTCTTCGCTTTTCCATACATAAATTATATTAATATTCAATTACACTCACTTAGCGACAAGCAATGCTGGATATTTATGCTGCATGTGCTTCGGCTTTTTGGTTTTGTGTTTAGGTGCTGAATCTAGGATCCCGAGTCTGCAGCAAATCGGGAGAATCTTCTGTGTATCAAATTGTGAATAGTCTGTCAAACAGTCGCCGGCAAGCAATACATTTAAGTGAATAACTCTATGTTGTTACTAACGCCATGGTGTCAGTCACCCAGAGAGTTGTATTTCTTAAACAGTTTAAATGAGCTAATTCAATATTAGGTCAGTCCATAAATGCGTTTTTTAGAGGTGTTTAAAGTATTTATTAATCAATAATATATTTTCCTTCATTATTTATAATGTCTTCCCAACGTTTAGGCAAATTTTTAATTCCCTGCTCAAAAAATTGTTTGTCCTTGGAGCCAAAATACGCTTCGATATCTCTTTTTATAGCTTCTTTTGAGGAGTAGATCTTGCTACTCATATGGGACTGAAGTCCACGGAAAAGGTGATAATCACAAGGTGCAATATCCGGAGAGTATGGTAGATGCGGCATTAGGTCCCATTCGAGCTCGTTCAGCTTGCCTAATGTTTGCCTTGCGGTATGAGGTCTTGCGTTGTCGTGGTGAAACAAAACTTTGCGTCTATTCACTAAAGATGGTCGATTTTGTTAAGTGCCTCATTCAGGTTTGATAGCTGATGGGATTAATAATTAGCAGCTATCGTCTGGTCCCACCAAATAAACAGGAGAATCTTCTTGGGGGGAAGGTCATCTCTAGCGGTCGGTTCTGGTGTTTCATCTTTGTATAACCATTGGCGTTTGCGAACAGAACTATTGTAAAGGACCCATTTTTCATCACCAGTAACGCTACGGTTCAAAAAACTTTCATTTTCAAGCCGTTGCAGCAGCTGAGAACACACATTCACTCTCTACTGAAGGTTGGCAATGGAAAGTCTATGCGGAACCCATTTCCCAAAAGTTAAATTATGGGTAACCTGATACATTAAAAAGTTATTCTTCTTTATTTTTATTTTAGTATTAAATCCTGTTTACAACAACTTACATAATAAAAATGCATGCAACATAATATATATATATATATATTAGGTAGGGGAATAAGTTCATAGCGTTTTTACCGAAGACTTTTATTTAAACAAAAAGCAATAATTATATGAATAAGCTAATCCATTACATATTCTCCGTTGCTGTTTACAACCTCTGCCCACCTCACAACCAATTTGTTGATGCTGTTCCGCCAAAAATCGCCAAATCGCCTAGTCTGGTGTCAGATAAGTTGTTGAGCCAGTTTTTAGGGACCTCTTTGCTATTGAAGGTAACATACTTCATATGGAAAAGATAGCAATCGATCGGTGCAAGGTTCGGAGAACATGGCGAATGCTGAAAGATCTCCCATTCGAGCTCTTGGAGTGTGGCTTTGACGTGGCATGGCATTGTCGTGAAGTAGTATTTCCGCATAGTATTAGGTTTTGTGCGACTAATGCTACTCTGCTGCGTTTGTCACGTGGAGTCAATATTTTTCGTCTTCCAGCTTAGTGGTGATTAGCTTCCAATTTACCAGTACTATCGTAATTAGCAGTAACACTTTGCATCGAATAATGCGATTTGCCAATTTTCGCGCAGAGTCTGGCCGAAATTGGATGGTATTGATCTGGACAATGTTTATTTTCGACAAGACGGCGCTACGTGCCACACAAGCAACGAAACCATTGCTCTTTTACGGGAAAAGTTTCCGGACCGTGTTATCTCTCGAGGAGGTGATCACAATTGGCCACCGAGATCTTGCGATTTAACACTTTGCGACTTTTTTCTTTGGGGCCACGTGAAAGAGAAGGACTACGCCAACAGCACAGGGTCGATTCAAGACCTCAAAGATGGAGTTCGTGAGGCTATCGAGGACATAGGGCAGCCACTTTGCAATTCGGTTATGGAAAACTTCATGAAAAGGATATTGTCCTGTAAGCGCTGTAAGCGTGGTCGTGGTGGTCATTTGCCTGATGTCATTTGCCACTATTAACGGCTACCTTCCTCTTTATAATGAAATAAACATCCGACCATTTATATTGAAAAAACTGAATTTTTCTTTGAATATCAAAATAACACCTCTTATTGGAAAAGCCTTTACTAAGAATTTAGTTCAACAATTCATTTAGTACCAATTTGAAGTGGTTCTTTGTGAACCAAAAACCGAGGCGAGTATGATTTGAAAGCGAATTAAGTTCTCCCAGAGTTCTAGAAATCGGATAATTGGATCAATGGCCCCATTTATCAAATCTAAGAATAAAGTAATGGGGAGAATAGTCCTTCTAATATCTAGTGATTTTAGAGTAATGAACAACGACTTTTTTAGGATGGAAATGGATCAGTGCAATTTAAGGAACGCAAAGCATAACGCACAAAAGCTTTCTGGACACGTTCAAGCCAACTAATACTCGTATGACAAGCATAATAAGGTATCCAAATAAGGACGGCGCATTCCAACTTCGAACGTAACAGAGGCCTATGTAACAACTCTAGAATATATGGATCAACAAAGTCCGAACTGAAACGTCGAATATACGCAAGTACGGAATAAGACTTTGAAATGGTTTAATTTAAATATATTTCAAAAGAGAGTTTAGAGTCAAATACCGCATAGAGTCATAAACTAGAACCACAAATGTGATAGGAAGGGGGTATACGAGAACAAGATTAAGAATAAGAAATATAAAAACACTTGCTTATATAATATTTAAATCTAATTTATTTCTTTTACATCAAGCAACAACGTTATCTAAATCAGATTGAGGGTTTCAAGAGTCCACTGTACTTGCAGTGCTCGGATATATCTTTAAATCATCGGCATGCAAGAGAAAATTTGCGTTATTAAAACAACTAAAAATGTCATTAGCAAAAGTAGAAGACCCAGAGGACGCAATAAAAAAATAGATGACGCTCCATCAACATTAACAACACATTTCCGAGAGGAGAGATAGGATTTAATCCATTTCTAATGGTAAATCCGCACTTTGTACCATTTTGTCACTTTCAATCGAGATATTACGCGCAACTGAAATTGAATCGGCGATAAAAATTAAGAAAACCCAATCTTATTTCGTTTTCAGCAATATTAGTAAAAACATAAACGACTTTTACGGTTACTTTTGAAGCAACAATGTCTTGAGCTGAAAGTGTATGAATAAATGTTTTACAGCATTTTGCTACGTCTGCCTGCTTTCCTTGGAACGACTCAGTGTGACTTGAAATAACGGCAGTTTTGTTTGCGGCAATTCATCAGGAATGTAACATTCTTACCGTGACCCAAAAGAAATGTATTGCCACAGCAAATATTTTGCGCAAAGCTAAATTTTTTTAAGTACTACGAAGGGTGTACGAATAAATTGTGCGACCACTGTATATCAGAATAAGAATATCTTTCTAGGATTAATAAAACATATTAAAAATTATTTGACAATAATCTCAAATGTGACTAAGAAACGGAGACATGAAATTACAGTTAAGGCGCCACTACAGTTTCCCACTATGCGGCGCATAGCTGCCTCTATCGAATAAGCAGTGACCCACTGTGCATCTGGATACACAAAACCTGATGCCTAAGATAATTGACGCATTTGCGGCTGCATATGTGTGAGCACATCCAAATGTCCGAAAGCGTGTACGAATGTGATTGAAAAGTTGTTTGGTCATGCTGACTGAGCGACCCACCACAACAGACACTGGCCGGGGTATACTTATGTGGTATTATTTGTCTTAAATTGCAGTTCCTCAAAAACTTTTTGTTATTTTCTGCCAATGTTTAGGAAACTTTCGGTTGACGGCACGGCACTCGTGGACATAAGAATTTCGTATGCGACAAGTGAAGCGTCGCCTTTTTAATGATGGCACTGCAAGCAGTTTGTCATGAGTTGTGAAGAGACTTAAGGTGAAAGCATAGAAAGAAGTTTCTATTGTTATTCGTACCTACTCACTTTCGCAATCTCCAATTGAGTTTAATGCCTGTGTAGAATTAATGACATAAAATTGTTGACGGTTCAGTTGTTTTCGCACTTTTGTTTGAAATTCTATGGCATCTATTTAATCTAAGGGAAACAAAAAAGTAACAGATTAATTTTAGCACAGGTTTGGTTCTCTTTGATTGAGGACTGAGGATTTCCAACTCTTAATGTGATGTTTTTAATCAAAAGGATTTCTTTTGCAAAGAATGTTTTTGGCATTGCAATTTTGCAAAAGTACGATTTTTTTGGTTTTCGTGAAATTAAATGGCAGATGGTCTTAACTAAGAGGCAGGGACATATTTTTAACAGAGTGTGGTTGCACTCTTTTAAATTCGTATCTATAATCATGGTTTAAAGGATATGAATCATTAAAATGGGATAAAATATGGTTTTGGGGAAAAATATTGGATTAGGAAAAATAATGGATTTTTTTTTTGCGTAAAACTCAGAACTTTATTTAAGATGTTTCGGGTTGTCCAATTTGGCTCAAATATGCAGCGCTTTGTAGTATAGTTTGTTACCACTGTAGTAGTAGCTTCTTAATGCCACTCTCATAGAAGTCTTAGGCCTTATTTGTCCTTTAGTAATCGATTTTGACAATCCTCCCTTGATACCAATTTCTTATCACTCAGAAACTTTTGCCACATGCGAAAAAGGTGAGAATCGCTTGGTGGTAGGTCCAGACGTTATGGAATGCATCAAAACTTCCCAACCAAACTCCCGGAGATTTTTGCGAGTCACTACAGACGTGTGTTGACTTTGCGTTGTGCTGATGGAACCCAACACCTCTTCTGTTGGCCAGTGCTAGCCATATCTGGTCAGCCGAAGAGGAGGATTGTTACATATAGTGTTAGTGGGAGCATGCCCCCACATACCATTGGTGTGACGGCACCTTTGATGATGTTTCAGACATTCTGATTTGCACCTCCTGAGAAAAAAGAGCCATTTCTGGTCAATCGCTAACTTCAAATAGAGGGATCCGAATTTAGTGTTTAGCCATATGGAACTAATTCATAATAAACGATTCCTCTCAATCCCCACCAAATACATAGTAGAAGCTTCCTCACCGCTGTTTCTGGTTTGATCACCATCTGAGCGGCTTCGTCACGCTTTGGCCTCGATCGTTTTCGCACAATATTGTCGTATGTAATCATTTGTTATGCCCAGTCACCATCCCATCCGTTTAAGAAATGGGTCGATTTCATTCCATTTAGCCAATGCTTCGCAGATAGAAATTCGATTCATCAAGTTTCTAGGGGTTAATCGGTGCGACACCCAAACATTGAGCTTCTTTTTGAATCCCACCTTGCGCAAATGGTTTAAAATGGTCGATGTTGAGCTCCTGGGCGATGCGACGACTACTAACAGGCCGGTCAACTTTGATTATTTCTGTGCTTTTAGCGACGTTTTCAACGACGGAACTGCATGTCTGTGCGAGGTGCATCTTTAACATCAAAAATTCCTAAGCCGAATCGACAAAACCGAAATTGCACGTAAGTTTTGGCACCATAAACACCATTCACAATTTTAGCGGCCTGGCTTGCATTTTCAGCTTTATTAAGGAAAAACTCTAAAATGTGCCGAATTATCTCTTTGTTGACTTCTTTTGCTTACACACTGTAAACCAAAACTGAATGGAACAAACAAAAAACAATACAAGAATTTTTTTTAGTGCCGAATGTCTCCTTGACAACGAGCATAAATTTTAAATTATTTGAAAGATAATTTACCAGATATTACATCATTACAGCCATCTACTGAGAAAATAATAACATTAGTGGCCTGTGCGCCAAGGTCAACGACTACCTCGCCTACCTTTCTCGCTTCTTCACTGTGGGAAACCTACAACTTTCCCCCACGAAGTCCACGGCAACTCTCTTCATCACCTAGGCAAAGGAGGTCGAACTGCAACTTAAGGTAAAAGTCGATGATACACCAATTCCGACTGTTAACAACCCCAAACCTTGGGAGTTACCTTCGACAGTCTGGAGACTTGTCAAAATACTGTCATTAGGACTGCGACAGGATGTCTTCTGATGCCCCCTCTACAACACCTGCATAACGAGACACAGATGCTACCTCTAAAGAAGTACAATAAACTGCTCAGCGAGTAGTTTCTGCTAGAGTGCTACCGCAGATTTGACCCATGTAGACCCCTGCTGGAGGCTGAACCGCCTCACAGGCACGTCAGGAGACTCCTCTTCAACTACGCCGAAGAGATCCAGGACAAAACGAATGGGCAACTATTGGACCGGACAGTGTTTAGACAAACAATAGACGACATTCACCAGGAGACTCTTAACACCTTCTTAAGCTCTCGATCTTCGAATGCCGTAATCGGAGTCTAACCACCATCCAGCGATAGATGAACAGCACCAGCTATCCCGAGACACCCGCGTAACCTTGCAGCAACTACGTTCTGTATATTGTAGCAGGTTAAACTCCTACCTATCCAGAATCGACCCCGACATACTAAACATATGTCCGGCATGTGAAGGCACCCCACAAGACACTAACCACCTTTTCACATGCCGCATCAAACCCACTCATCTAACACCCCTCTCCCTCTGGACCCAACCTGTAGAAACAGCAAGTTTCCTGGACCTACCGTTAGATGAGCTAGACGAAGGCGACCGGTAACTACACTACACTGGCAGGGCAAAGTTACTGCTATAACAACAACAATAGAAAATAATGCATTTCTTTTTCGACAAACTAATAAAATTCAAAATAAAATTAAAATAAAAAAAAGACGTCCATTTTAGGCCACACTATGTAAAGGGTGGTTAAATTTCAAGGGCCGATGTTGAATGTGAACCACATCTAAACGTCAACGACACCATTGGACTCCCTTTTTTGAGATTATTTAAAAGAAAATGTGTACGTCGATAAGCCAGCAACAATTCAAGAGCTAAAGGATGAGATAATTCGGCACATTAACGGCATAGAACCTCAATTATGCTTCAGCGTCATCGAAAATTTAAACCATCGGATGGAGGTGTGCTGCCGAGACCGCGGCAGTCATTTGGCCAATATTTTATTTTATACGTAACTGAGCCATACTGATATTATCATAATGAAGAGAAATGGTAATAATTTCCTAAAAAAATTGTATTTTATTCAAAATCAACACCGGCCCTTGAAACTTAACCACCCTCTATCTAAAAAATTTGCATTCTCAAAAACAGATGCTTCTCTTTCAACCACATCCTACCAAATTCTAAGTGGTATTCCCAAAAGAGTTACACAAAAATTAGTAGTAGAAGACAAGTGCAAAAGTCTAAATTCAAGGCTTCTACGGCAAGTGGCGGCTAATAACTTTTAGTAATATAAGATTTTATGTGTTGGCATACCTCTTGGGGTAATTGTTTGACATGTATTCTATACATACGCTTTAATGAAGAGAAAAACAAATTATAATATAGAAAAAAATGCAAATTTAATGCCCAACCTATTGCGACTAACGAACCTAAACTATTCTGATCAATAAACCTACACTATTCCGACCAATACTAAACTATCACATTAGCCACAGCCACAAAACTAGTCCCATATTCCTTTCCACGTGGGCTACATATAATTATATGTGTATGTTCATGTATGTCTACTGACTCCCGCTGGGTGCATCCCATAACCTACATAACTAATCTGTTGTTTGTGGCCAAAACTGTTTTTCATGCCAAAGTAATAAAACTTATCTGTTGGGCAATTATGCGCATTATGAGCAACTAAAGAAAAGTAGAAGACAACGAAAGTATCAAAGTGGCAAACAAAAGTGAAAAGAAGAACCAGGTCGCGTTTATCTAAATTACATTCATTTCCGATTCCATTTCCTGCATCTTCTTTCAACTATTTGCACTCTGTGTTTGTGGGCCATATGTACGATTGTGTACCTACACTACATATATACATACAACAGTGCTCACAGTAATACCAGTGCGACATATTGACCACTTAATAATTTTTGCTTTTTCTTTATAAAAAATAGTTCATATCACAACAGAAATGAAATATTTGAAAGTTTCAAACAAAATTACAAAAAGAAAATTAAAAAATTCTCAATGAAACTTTAAACTCTTTAGCCAAAGTTTTTACATAATATAATCTTAAGTTCGTAGTTTTATAGCACAAAGCGCAAATTGAAAGTAGCTTAAAATTCAAGTCGATTTTTGACCCCAATTCCGTTAAATATGTATGGGGAATAGTTAAGCAAAAACTCAAAGGAAAGCTGATATGGACGCTTAAGCAGTTATCAAGGCAAATTCGTCTGATTTGGAGTCAATTACTTCCATAGCAGAAATTAACTCCAATATAACTCAATGATATGAAGCCATTATAGCGTAGCTATGAGTGGTTGCTATCAATTTTATTCATTATATAGGGTTATTCAATAGGTGCGCTTCAACTTTTTTCCGATAGGGAGAGCGAACGACGCAATATTTTTTATTTTTCGCTTGTCATTTGTAAACTTCATTAGAATACATTTCATCATGGAACGCTACACACTTGAGCAACGATTGCAAATCGTTCAAATTTTTTATGAAAATAATCGTTCTGTTGCTGCTACTTTAAGAGCATTACGGCCATTTTACGGTCCATTTAACAAGCCGTCCCGTTTTGGGGTTATGTGAAGTCATTGGTCTACAGTAACAAGCCGGCGACGATTTGTGAGCTCAGAGCCAATGTTGAACGCGAAATTGCTGGCATTTCGGCCGATTTATGCAAAAGAGTGGTCGAAAATTGGGTTCAACGATTGGACTTCGTAAAACGTACACGCGGTGGTCATGCAAAAGAAATCGAATTTCATACTTAAATGTATATGTTCAAACTCGTTAATAAAAAAAAATTAGTTAAAAAAGTCAAACCGTTTGTGTTTTATTCAAAAAAGTTCAAAAGTTGAAGCGCTCTTACTGAAAAACCCTATATTGCGTATTATAAATATTATGAGCCCGTGCAATGCAGTTTGTTTGAATCGTATTGGTCAACTAGTTTCTAAGTTATGTCGGTCACGCTTCTATGCAACAGACTGTATTGGGTATATCTACATCCAATGCGTATGTGAGTTAGTAGAAAGTGTTGATAATTTTAATGCGAGTTCCCTTGGCCTTCTCACTATCAAATATACGTTATGTTTTCGATTTGTAGCGAAATTACGTATGTTTGCACGTCTGACTGTGTAAGTAAATATAAGAATGTGTATCTCTTGATTTTTTGCCAACTCATGAGATTATTTTGTTTTCTCTCCGTTGGCTTACTTATAGGTTTTCCCTGGCTCAAAGTTGAACGTCCTTTGTGTACTCCCCGTCCTCTTTGCTGCACTTTTTGATACTTTCAGTTGCCAGTGAGTAGCTGTTTCATTGCCTATTTTATGGCACGTGCACTGAGATTTTTTGCTATCGCCCATTTACGTTTTGTTGGTGAGATATTAATAAGTGTTTACGCGCCCCATGGCATATTAAACTTAAATGGGCGGCCTAGACCGAAAATATGCTAAGCGTTTTTATGCGCTTCAAAGTAAATTTAGATACATTCAAATATGTTAATCTTAAAGATTATGTCTGAAATACTATAGAGGTACCTCTAGGGCGATTTATTTATAGTTTCTGGAATAATCTGCAAGTGGCTATAAATGTATTTTATAGCTATAAAAGTACCACGACTATTCATTGAAGCCAAAATTTATTGTTTATTAAATATTTGTGATTTTTTTTTATTCAAAGCAGCCCCCATCGGGAATAGTAGAGAGCGATTCCACGTCAAGTGGGTGCCAGTATTTTGCACATGGCACATTAGGTCAAAAGTGCCGTTTTAGTTTTGTTGTTGTTGTTTTCCAATTATTTTCACTTAATAAAAAACACCGTTACACACGTATAAATTTGCTTGCGAGTTCAGCAGTGCTGGGTGACCTTTGAGTCCGCGTTTCTCAAATTGTGTTGAAAGTAAATGGAAAATAAAGAGACATGTAAGTATATATTTGTATTTAATTGAAACGCCTTATATTTATGTTGCTATATTTGTAAATAACTTATTAGCCCACATAACCTTGAAGTGATACAAGTTATCTTCCACATTGACTTTCTGGAAGCCCTATACAATTTTGATCCCATTTGATCTCTTTCAAA
>JAYXIM010005780.1:0-17220 GCA_037575425.1 Anastrepha fraterculus | reverse complement strand
AGACAAATTAGAAATGATCTCCCCACGAAAGCCTTCCGGCACTCAACTGAGGATTTTTTGGGTAGGCATCTGAAGAAAATAAGACTCGACGGATGCAAGCAGCTTCTTCGGTGGCACGCAATCATTGGCCAGGAAAGTATTATTTTCACAGATGAGAAAATGTTCACTGTTGAACAAGTTTTTAATGAGCAAAATGACAAAATCTATGTAAAAACTTCTAAAGACGCAAAAACTGCTGTTCCGAGGGTTCAAACCTCCGTAATGGTTTGGTGGGGAGTGTCTTGTAAAGGGGTTACATCTCTTCACTGCTGCGAAAAAGGGCTAAGAGTGGGGCAAAAGGGTGCCAGGAGAATGTCTTAGAAGACGTGGTGAATCAGTTGAGCAGTACGCTCTTCAATGGAGAGCGTTGGCCCCTCTAGCAAGATTCCGCTTTAGTCCATAAGGTAAAAACCATCCAACAGGGGGAAAAAATTATATTCTTGGGTTCATAGCCGCAGAAGATTGGCCGCATGAAAGTCCACACTTGAATCTATTAGACTACAGTTTGTGGCCTGAATTGGAGGATATGGCTTGCCGAAGACCTCACAGAAATTTGGCGAGTCTCAAACAATCTTTGGTTCGAGCAGCAACGTCAATATCCTTGGAAACCGTGCGTGCTGCAAAAGCTGAATGGCCTAAATGTTTGAAGATCCGTGTAAAATCAAATTGTGACTATTTCGAATGAGAATTTAATTTTTTTCTTTAATATTTTCATAATTAAATAAAACTAACGTCATTAACAAAAATATTATAATTTCATATCTATAACGGACTTAGTATCTAACAGAACTTATATGCTGCTCCTATATTGGCAGGAGCTAAACCATCGCATGTTAGACCCGTTGTTCAAGTGCACCGACGAAATGCACTAAGATTCGCATGCTTATACTGGACCATATCAGACGACTCGGTTTGCGCCATTGTTGGAAAGCTCCTAATAGATATACTTGCCACTATGACAAACAAGGCGTAAAGCCGACAACTGAAGCGAAAGCTGCAGAATGTCTGCATTCGTTAGAAAAGTGGCAAAGCAAATGGGACTCATCTGTTAACGGGCGTTGTACCCACAGACTTATCCCCAAAATTAGCCAATGCATGACCAGAAGGCATGGACACCTAGACCCGAATATTGAGCGGTCACTGATGTTTCTTGGAGTACGTCCATCGTTTTCGCATGGAGGACCTCCGTTCTGCCCAGGCTGCAACAGTGCAATAGAATCGTTTCAACGAAGAACGCCGAACGCTTGATTTAGTCTTGGGAGAACAGCTGAGGTCAGACAGCTTATGGAGACAGATACCTGTAAACGGCCATATTTTCCCTGATTTTCATTAAAACTATTTAAAATGAAGAAGTCAATTTATTTTTTTCAAAATTGGCATACAGTTTATTTATCGGTACATTAAAATAAAAATTTTTTTTTTATTTTAATCATTTAAAATTGTGGATGTACACTCAATTCCTCCAGGATATAGAGGAGGGGGTAAATGGAATTGCAATGGAATAGGTCAAGTTACATTTACACAAACGTGAAAAATGACGAAACATTTATCAAATTCATGAAAGATATGTTCAATTTCGATTGTGCATCAGACGTTAATAAGTCAACAACACTAAGAGGCACCATCATCGATTTGACTTTTCCAAGACACTTTACACTCGAAACACTCCCTTTCATTTCCCACTTTTTCTATCATCGTCCTATTCTTAACAGAGAAATGGTTCATTACCATGCACACAGGAAGAAGGCATATGCAAATACAAGTATGTGAATTTATATACAAATGCTCATATACATACATATACATACATATAGCGGGTGATCAATTAAGATGAGTTTTTTTCATTTGCGTTTTTTTTACAGATCGCGCGCGAGTTGTGGCAAACTGTCATCGTGGATTTGTTGAACAGCGTTTGGCATTTCATCATGGAAAGACTCACACCGCAACAACGTCTACAAATTGTTCAACTGTATTATGAAAATCAGCGTTCTGTGACAAATGTTTTTCGGGCGCTTAGACCGCATTATGGTCAACATAATCGGCCTGCCTCAAACACTATTCGACATACCATCAACAAATTTGAGTCCGAATATTCATTGGTGGATAATTCTCGACCGAATAGACCACGTCCAGCAAGAAGCATTGAGAATATAGCGGCAGTAGCAGAGAGTGTACGTGAAAACCGCGATGAATCGATTCGGCACCGTTCTCAGCAACTTGGACTGTCGTATGGAACAACTTGGTCAATTTTACGGAAGGATCTTCATTTAAAAGCATACAAAATACAGCTCGTACAAGAACTAAAGCCAAATGACCTTCCTGCACGTCACCGTTTTGCTGATTGGGCTCTTGAAAAGATTGAAGAAGATCCGCTGTTTTCGAGCAAAATTTTGTTCAGCGATGAGGCGCATTTCTGGCTCAATGGTTACGTCAATAAGCAAAATTGCCGTATTTGGGATGAAGAGCAACCAGAACAGGTTCAAGAGCTACCTTTACACCCGGAGAAAACAACGGTCTGGTATGGTTTATGGGCTGGTGGAATCATCGGTCCATATTTTTTCAAAAATGATGATGGCCGCAACGTAACTGTGAATGGTGCTCGCTACCGTACCATGATATCGGACTTTTTGCTACCTGAAATTGAATCTAATAATCTCTACGACATTTGGTTTCAACAAGACGGAGCCACTTGCCATAGCGCTCGTGAAACAATGACTTTATTGAGAAGTCATTTCGGAGAGCAGCTGATTTCACGTTTAGGACCTGTGAGTTGGCCACCAAGATCTTGTGATATCACACCTTTGGACTTTTTTCTTTGGGGATTCGTGAAGTCCAAGGTCTATGCTGATAAACCAGCTACGATTGAAGCTCTGGAAGCCAACATTACGCGTGTTATTCACGACATACCAGTCGAAATGCTCGAACGAGTGATTGAAAATTGGACCTTCAGAATGGACCACCTTAAGCGTAGTTGCGGCCAACATTTGAATGAAGTCATATTCAAAAAGTAAATGTCAAAGAATGTCCTTTCAAATGATAAATAAATGTTTTGAACATAATTAACATTTTTTTTTTTTTTAACTATTGAAAAAAGCACCTCATGATTGATCACCCTTTATATGCTCACTCAAGTAGGACAGAGCCAGATGTCGAAAGTTCCCGAACGCGGGGGCCAATTGTGCTCTTTGTCATTCGTTCCGCGCTCTCGCTTGCAGTTCAAGCACATTCGCTTACATTTGCTTGCGTACGGAATAGATTCGTATATTTGATATGTCCATATGATTTGTATGCATCTTTACATATAGATTTGTTCTTTTTGAAAATTGCGCGAAATTGTATTATATATGTATATGCATGTTTATATACATATATTAGTATACAACGTATCTTATAAGGTATGTGGTAAATATTACCAAACATTTTTTCCTTCATATATAATAAAAAAATTAATAATAATAACATTAAAACAACAGGTATTATTAACAACTTGGTTTTATTTTAAATTCTTCAAGTAAATCAAATTAATAATAATCAATAAGAAGGCATATGCCAATACAAATACGTGAATTTATATATGTATGTACATATGCGCATATACATACATATATACGCTCACTTAAGTAGGAGAGAGCAAGATGTCGAACGTTGCCGTTCGTTTGCTTTGTTTGCTTTGTCGTTCCTTCCGCGCTTTCGCTTGCAGTTCATTCAAGGTAACGGCAACGAGCAAGGTAACGACAAATGAGCAAGGTAACGACAAATGAGCAAGGTAACGACAAATGAACAAGGTAACGACACATTTTTTCGTCCGTGCAGCCAGCTAAATCGAATTATAAGACGTTATCATGTCAAAAAAGAAAATTATTTTAGGGCAAATTTTCCATTCATTTCATGGACACCGTTCTGGGCCTTCCAGAAGTAATGCAAGGTAGTTACGGAAAGGGAGTCTTTCCGGAAGAGGAGGAGGGCTTATTTTAGTGGCTACATCATTCGACGTAGTTGACGACGGTTGCTGTAAGTGCGAAGGCATTTTAAACCCTCCTCATCCACCCAAGGGAGGACTAAATATATTCAATTATTTCTTCCCTTCTTCCTACTAAAACTCACAAATATTTCGTTGAAAATAACATGTTTGCTGTGCAATTACAGTTATTAAAACCTGTAGAGGAAGATATAAATTTACAGTGTGACTTAATTAAACTGCAGCTAGCTTAAGATCTTCGAACCACTGACAATTCTGCTGGTAACTAAATTTATTTTTTATTTATCAATACTCGTACGCCCTCTGAATTTTAGAAGAAATTTCGTGAGTCGTGAACAAAAACATATATCTGCGCTCAAAATTAAAGCAGGCGGACGCAGTACCAAGTTTTATGCATTTTTTGTTCTTTTTTTTATTGTATTTAGTATTTTTTTCATGTTTTTATAAATTTATATTGCATTCTACAATAAAAATCATGTAACTCAAATCTCAAAGTGAATCACGTTACACGATTGCAGATACGGAGGTAAAAGACGAGGCTGCAAAAGATAAAGAGAGACACTATAACGAGATTGCCAGCGCCGCTGAAAGAGCTGCATGCAAACATGACTTAAAAGACGTATACGTTGCCATTAACAAACTAGCAAATGTGAAACCCCACATACCAACATGAAAAGATATAGATGGGAACACACTAACCACCGTGGAGGAACAGCTTACCGAGTGGAGAAGACATTATGAAACTCCCGAAAGCGTTGAAGAAGCAGACGCCGTCCCCAGCAATAGACGACGGACTCCCAACAGGGATATCTCGACTGAGCCCCCATCTAGCATGGAAATTAAAACCGCAATCCACAAGCTCAAAAACAACAAAGCTGCAGACTTGGATGGTATACCACCTGAGTTATTAAAATTCGGTGCTGATGAAATAACCCCACTACTCCGTCCCCTCTTCCTTCAAATCTGGTCAACAAACACCATCCCGATCGACTGGAAAGAGGGCATAATAATATCAATTCCGAAGAAGGGCGCTTTAAGTCGCTGTGCAAACTGGCGTGTCATAACACTTTTAAATGCCGTAATAAAGATCTTGGCATTTGTCATTCTTGAGAGAATCGCTCCAGTTCTCAACAACATATTGCGCACCGAACAGAATGGTTTTCGCCCCTAAAGATCGTGTGTAGATCATATTAACACGCTGCGTATAATTATAGAGCAATCAGCAGAATGGCAGTCCGCTCTGTACCTACTCTTTGTGGATTTTGAACGCGCTTTTGACACCTTGAACTGGCGCGCAATTTGGTCTTCCTTGAGGACTAATGGGAGTTGTGTGCTCTTCAAAGGCAAAAAGAGCGAGTTGTTCAGTATTCACAATGGTGTGCGTCAAGGTTGTGTGTTGTCGCCGCTGTTGTTTATTGCTGAACTTGATAACATTTTAACGATATTCAATCGGGCATTCATTGGCGCCCATATCTGAAGCTCTGCAATCTGGATTATGCCGATGATACAGGGTGGCTGATGAAAGCCGCTACCAAAAAAAAATTGAATAACTTTTTTTCTTTTTAAGTTATCTGTTCCATTTTTGTTTTAATTTGCAGATTGATCTTTAAAATTTATTAAAATGGATAACTGGGACACGCAAACAAGAATTTGGATAGTCCGCCGCTATCACGCACTGGAGTCCGTAGTTTTGGTACAGAGAGAGTACAGGCGGATGTTTGGCGGCGATCCCCCGAGCAGATGGACCATAATGAGACTGGTGAATAATTTTGCTGAGCAAGGAACAGTCGCAAGAAGGCCTTATCATCGAAACCCACCAGTTCGGACGGAGGAAACGATCGCTGCTGTAACTGCAGCTATACAAAGCAATCCAAGGGTTTCAACAAGGAGCTTATCTGCTCAACTTGGTGTCAGCCGACAGTCTTTGCAAACAATAATGCACAAAGATTTAGACTTATTTCCTTACAAAATTCAAATGGTTAACAAACTGAATGCAGCAGACTTGCCGATTCGCTTGGAATTTTGCCAGAAGATCCTGCAAGTGGTGGAAGAAGACCAAAACATGTTAAACTGCCTTTTCATGTCTGATGAGGCCCATTTCGATATGGAGTACTTCTAACCCACAGATACTCCACGAGACGGAATTGCATCCTCTTCGCGTGACAGTGTGGTGTGCGGTTTCTTCACGCTGTATTGTCGGGCCTTATTTTTTGAAGAAAATGGTCACACCGTTACGGTTACTGGAGACCGTTATTTGAAAATGCTGAAAGAATTTTTCTATCCAGAACTACGCCGAAAGAGAATTCCTTTCAACTCTGTGTGGTTTCAACAAGATGGGGCAACGTCTCACGTAGCCCAGACTGTTATGACAGAGTTGCGACGAAAATTTCCCAATAAACTGATTTCAAGAAACTCCGAATTTCGTTGGCCCCCCAGGTCGCCTGACCTTACTGCACCAGACTTTTTCTTGTGGGGTTTATGTAAACAAGAAGTTTATAAAACAAAGCCAACAAATTTGGATGAACTAAAACAATCCATTCGGGCAACAATTGCGGCTATTCCTGTCGCAACTCTCAAAGCAGCAATGAACCACTTTTTACTAACATGCCGCACTTGTGTCGACGAGCATGGGGGGCATTTAAATTCAATTATTTTTAAAACTAATTCAGCTAAATTTAATAAAATTTAATGACCTTCAACTTGAAAAAAAAATAAATGAATTCCATACACTAAAAAAAAAGTTATTTGAGTTTCTTAATGTAGCAAAATCCATCAGCCACCCTGTATATGCTTTTTGACACACAAATTGTCTGAAGCACACGCTAAACTTACTGCCTTAATACGATATGCAAGCCAAGTTGGATTGCGAGTCAACTTAAAGAAAATGAAGCTTATACGTATCGAAACTCCAAACCAGGACGCACTGACGCTTGAAGTGGGTGGCACGCTGCTTACAATTGAGGACATCGAAAAGTTCTGCTACCTTGGCAGCAAATTGTCAAAAAATGGTAGAGCGGAAGCTGATGTAAGTTCCCGCATAAACAAAGCTCGCCACGCTTTCCACAGGATGAATCGAATCTGGGCATCAAGACATATCAGCACAAAATCAAAATTGCGAATTTTCAGTACAAGCCTCAAACCAGTGTTACTTTACGCGTGCGAAGCATGGAAAGTCACAGATACAATATGCAATAGCCCACAAACATTTATTAATAGATGTCTGCGCATTATTCATCGCATTTTTGGCCAAGAGTTATCACCAACGAAAATCTTGTAAATATTTCATCATCAAGCCCATCGCAGCTGATATCAAAGAATGGAAATGGCGTTGGATTGGGCACACCTTACGCAAAGAAGACAATGACATCGCAAAGATGGCCCAGAAGAAGAGGACGACCACGAACACGAACTTGGATGCGATCAACACACGCGGAATACCAGATGTTCCTGGCATGAAACTCGAAAAACTGCACAAGATCGCTCACGTTGGTCTGAGTTTGTTTCCGCCCTATGCTCTGATTAACAGCGATATTTCTTCATATAACTATATAAATAATTTCAAACAGTACAAACTATTTATTGTTAATTTGGCAAAGATATCAAGGAATAAAAAAAAAGCTCAAATCGCTAGACTTTGTACAAAGTTTAGAAAACTTGAGAGATTTAAAAAAATTGGCATCAAAATGTTCAGCAAATTAATCAGAATCTCTAGAAAAATTTGAGGTATACAGTTTTATAGTCCATTGAATTCTAATTTAATGAAGTGTGAGTTTGGAGGCGCTCTGATATAGCGTTGATTTTTGAGAATTTTTTTGCGTACTATTTTGAGAATTTGCCTCCGCATAAACAGAAGTGCGAAAGTAAATTTTAATTAATTTAACGAAAGTCAATCACAGTAGTCCAGTTGGGGTATGCTGTGTAAATAGCATATAAAACGTTTCTACGGAAGAAACTCTGCTGCATGCCACTATAAATAACCGCGAAATGTTATCAGCTTTTAAAATTTTCCTTAGGTTCGCATAACATCTAAATATATAAATAAACACACTATGGAAATTCCCAGAATAATTATGTCTCCCATTATCCTATTGACACATTTTTTACCTTCCTTTTTAAGCATGACTAACATTTTATTTTAATTCATTTCGTGTGAACTAATTCTTTTTCATGTGAAAAAGTTATTGGTTGACGTCTCATTTCTCTAACTAGCAAGTACGCAGAATTCGCCAGATTCAGCTGCACAAAGTATTTACGGTTGTATACACTTACAAATACATACAAACTTTAAATCCTACTCTATATAGCGCTTTGCTGAATTTTTCGTAGAGTTTCTGGAAATGTGCGTGGAATTATTTTTCAATTCAAATTGCTAAAGAAATGCATACTTCTTCTCCGAAAATCTGAACATTCAATTCTTTTCCTCTTGGTTTTCGCCTACATCGCACACATACATACGTACACTTACCGGAATTGGTGTCAGTTAGATTAGCAAGAAATTTGAACAGAAAGAGAAGTGAAAATTACAATATTTTGAAGCTGATGGCACATGCAATCACATGCGTACCAACAGTATGGGCGGGGCGTATGAGTAATTTTTGTTTAGCAGTTTCAACCGAGCTCATCTATTTATTCTATTTTTATATAATATTTTTACATATTTTGTGTGCTATTAGTTACTGACTCAGTGCTCTAGGGTATCATTTTAAATGTAGATAAGCTTTTTTCCCTTAACCACAAAATTCGATGATCATACCAGCTGTGGTATGACCAAAATGGCGCTTACGGTGAAAAATTTGAATTCAAGTATTATTATTATTATTATCACGAACGTCACACCAGGTGTTCCAAATACCTGAAGGCAAGAAAAATAAAATCGTTTTATAAGTTTTTTTGTTATTTCCTCGAAATTGGACTAGAGTAAAAAGCTATGGCTGTTGATATTTTAAAATGAAGTAAACTAAGCATTTCTCGAAGTTCGATTCAACAGACCACAGAACATTCAATCAAGCTTTCTTTGTAAAATGTGAGTATTGAAGAGCCCTTTCTGAACGCTTTTTTCGATTTTTTTCTAAAAGGCATGTGTAATTTTGAGCTTTTATTCCATTTGAACCTGCTTCCAAAAGCCTCTTTTTAGCTGTTCGGCCACTAACGGATTTTCCAATTTCTTCCGACAGGGCAGCTGCAAGGGTAGGAGGGGATATTTTGCGATCCGTGAGAGACTCGCGTAAAAGTATTCGGTCTGTCCGTTCACTAGTAAGATGTTTTCTTTCACCTTTTGATTTATGTGATTATAGTGCAATTTTGTGCTCCCAAATCGCTTAATAGCACATTGGACTGCACATCGCGAATATTCCACAAAATGCGTAATCTCAATCTGGGAAGTCTCAGCCTTGGATTCTTACTTCTTTTACGTAACAAAGTTCACTTTTTTTAGGCATTTCGATAATACGAAATTTCTTACATCCGCTTGATAATTTTGTACTAAAGATTATTCACACATTGACTTCCAAATTTAAAATAATTTAATTACACGTTTAATAATACAACTTTTTGGACTTTACGCACCAAGTGTGCCATGGCTTTTGTCATTGTAAAATTTATTGTTGAAACCGAAGGTTAAGGCCACCTGTGACGTTTTTGAAACAAGCCGGATCCGAGTTTTTTCTGTTCTTAGTTAGAGGGCTTGTTTATTAATAAAAATTATTCATAAAAGTTGGATCAAGTCCGAGAATTAAAGATGGATGCTTGATAAAATTTTGAATTTACAATTTTTCACTAAGTATTTTCTACTTCATATCAATGAAAAAGCAAAACACATTTTGTATAAACACTATTCAATGAATTATTTTTAAAACTGATATGTCTTTTCCCATCTATCTATGTGCGGAGATCAACTTAGACAAGAATCTCCGGAATGAGCGAATTGCCGTTCTGAGCGACAGTCTGGTGACACTCAAGGCTCTCTCATTCTGTCTTCGCTGGTTCTTGAGTATAACGAGAAACTGAATCTGTTAGAATCCAGGACAAAGGGGTGTAGCTGGGAACGAAGTAGTTCTTCTTCTTAATTGGCGCGATAACCGCTTACGCGATTTTTGCCGAGTTTAACAAAGCGCGCCAGTAGCATCTTTCTCGTGCTAACCGGCGCCAATTGGACACACCAAGTAAGCCAAGTCCTTCTCCACCTGATCTTTCCAACGCAGAGGAGGCCTTCTTCTTCTGCTACCATCTTTATTCGCTAGGCTATGTCTATGTCGTCGTAAAGCTCATACAGCTCATCGTTTCATTGCCTGCAATATTCGCCGTTGTCAACGTGCAAAGGTCTAAAAATCTTACGCAGAATCTTTCTCTCAAACACTCCAAGCATCGCTTCATCGGATGTTGTGATCGTCCAGCTTTTGCGCCACCTCAAAACTCTACCGAAGAATAAACTTAGAATACTCATGGATATACTCAAGGGCCACTGCAGGCCATTGTAAAGTCGTCTGTACGTGATCGGGATTAGGTCCACTAACTTTTGTAATTTCTATGATCAATCTCAGGGGATTCCATTGCACTTTTTTCTTGAATACAGAGTCAATGCGCGGAGAAGGTTGAGATGTCCCCGCCATAAGCTTTGTTTAACCCAAAAAGCCATGACGTCGAATCAATATATCCTATTCTGGTGTCTTTTTATTTATCCAAAAAGGAGCATGAAAATTGCACCATTCAAAACGTTTTTTTTACCTTAAGAATTAACAAAAAAACCGATATTTCAACTTTTTGTGTTTATTACTATATCTATTGAGCACAAAAAATTTTGTTATTTAAAAAACAATATTTATTATTATAAAAATGTCGCTGAAGATGATACTCTCAAAAAATTGGACCAGGACGGCGTAGCTGAATTAGAGTCTTCTACTCATCTGAAACACAAAATTCAAGGAAATGCTTAATCAGAAAGAGTGCAGTTATGGCCGCAACTAAAACAAATCGAAAAAATTTAAAATGCCGCGCTTTTGAAAATAAGTTCGTAAAATCGGGTCTTTTTTCACTAGTTTTTTATGTAAAAAATAGGAGATTATTTAAATAATTGATTCTAGTCATTCTAGATTCTAGTCAAATGAATTTTTTTTTTCATCCCCGCCGTGCCGAAGAAAGTCGTTTCGAGATAAATGAGTTTAAAGTTTGAGGTACAGAGGCGCACGGACTGCTCCTTACCCAGTTAATGGAGTGTAGAAGTTATAATATTGGGAATTTCCACATGACAATTTCACACTATTTTCCTAAAGTATTATGTATACTTTCGAAATTCGAAAAAAAAAACGATTTTTTGAAATTTCTAGACCACTGGGTCCCCTTAAATGAAGGAAGTAACCCATACGTAGAATAAGTGCTCAACTTTTGGAGAATACAATTTGATAGAAAGTAAAAAATTGGAAAAATACGTGGGTGAAGTGAAAAACCTAAAAAGTTGGACTACTTTTTCGTCTTCTCTTATCTCTTCTCCTCAGCTACTTTTTCTTTCTCCAATTTGTAATGTGCAGATGAATTTTATGGAAAGTTTTTTCACGGTAAAAATTTGCCATTATATGCTGTGGGCGACCACTATTAGTAGAAGATTTTTCTATTATTTTATGTTGCATTCCCAGTCGGTTTCAGTAGGCTACTCGACCACTCAGGACATTCTCAACATAAATTTGAAGTACATGTGCACATACATTTTGTTGGTTAACCTGTTTGGCAGATATACCCAAGGGAAATTTCATACGCATTAAGAGACGCTTGTTATTCCTCATCACCACTGAAGGGTGCCGGTATAGTTTTGCACAGTACGATAACTTGCTATAATAGCCTAATTACTTGTTGTTGAAAGAATTAGTGAAACAAACAGAACGAACAAATATTTTTCATAAATAATCCAATCTAATTCAACCGAAGAAACAAAGGAAATTTGTTTAAACTAATTTTCTCGTTTCCTCCTTCACGTTCAGCATTATTTCACTGCAATTGCAGATACATATGTACATAAAACACAAATGCGTACATACTTAGAGCAGCCTAGTTTAGCTGAGTTTAGCAGTGGAAAAAAAGCTTCAAATTTCGCATTTAATTTCCTGCTGAAAACAGAGCGCTGAGCGCGCCTTACCTTGAATGCAAATCAACGCTAATTAATTGTCACTTTTTCCACGACGCCAATGCGGACGTGACAGCAAATACAAACAACAAAACAGCCCTACATTGTGACATTGTGCAAACAACAACAATTGTGTATAAAAACAAAAGCAGCAGGGGACAAAGTAACAACTAAATTGCTGCAGTTTGCAGGAAGATAAATGCATCCGCAGCGTTGTAAGTGGTCTTTCCACGCACACACATACACCTACCGACATATACATATATTCACCAACACAAACATACGCTCCATCTCTTGCTGGTTTTCAGTGTTTTTACTCTTCTCGAGATTGTGTTTCTGTTGCTGTGCTCCCACTGCCCTTGCACTGCTGCATTTCGCCTGCATTCGACGCATTATACGTAATTCGCTAAGTTGGCCGGTGGAAAAAAGTGGAAACTTTTCAAAACAACCGAATGCAGGAAATTGCAGTAAAAAGTAAAATGTTTTTACTTCCATTTTTACTTTGCACGCGGAGAAGAAAACTCATTTATACGGAAATTAAGTTGGCACAAAAAAATTCAATAAAACAAACAATGCGGCGAACAATTTCAGTGAAATAACTAAGAAAATATATTTAGGATTTACTATTTTGGTTAGTACCTTTTGTCTCATTAATAAAAAATTAAAATAAAAAAAAATAAGGAGAAGAAGTTGTTGAGATTGTGAAGGCTTTCTGGAAAATAATTGATTGAGCGGATTTTAAGGACAATCAGCGTGGAAGTTGATGAAAGCAAGTTATTTATTGTGCTAACTAAGTTAAAAATGCGCTTACGAACGTAAGAAAGTTTCTAAAAGACTTTTAAGTAAATAAAACGGTGGTAATTTTATGTAAGAGATTAACCAAAATATTCAAGTTATAAGTATAAGTATAAGTATAAGTATAAGTATAAGTATAAGTATAAGTATAAGTATAAGTATAAGTATAAGTATAAGTATAAGTATAAGTATAAGTATAAGTATAAGTATAAGTATAAGTATAAGTATAAGTATAAGTATAAGTATAAGTATAAGTATAAGTATAAGTATAAGTATAAGTATAAGTATAAGTATAAGTATAAGTATAAGTATAAGTATAAGTATAAGTATAAGTATAAGTATAAGTATAAGTATAAGTATAAGTATAAGTATAAGTATAAGTATAAGTATAAGTATAAGTATAAGTATAAGTATAAGTATAAGTATAAGTATAAGTATAAGTATAAGTATAAGTATAAGTATAAGTATAAGTATACGCATAGGAGCAACGCAACAGGGCAGTACTAAATCCAGAAGTATAGTCCGCCTTGCCACCTTAGATATAAAGAACACATTCAACATCGTAAGATAGGCGGACATATTAGGCGCCTTAGAGCCAAGGTTCTAAACTCCGGCAAATCTACAGCGCATAATGAGGAATTACTTGCGAGACCGCAAACTCGGAGCGGCACACGGATTATTTCTTGGTCCGACTTGTGCAACATCTGCTACGAAGCGATATTCAATCTCTGGTAGTACATTTTTAATCAGAGGATATCGCCGCAGTCATCACGCCACGAAACCTTGAAGGAGCGCGTAGGAAACTTAATCAAGTTATGATACGAACACAAGCGTAGCTAGTTTAACCTTCCAGATATACCACACAGGCATAGAATAAAAAAAAAAAAAAAAAAATTTTTGATAAAGTTTTGTATAATTCACAATATTCTGCAAAAAACGAAAACACGGAGCATGCAGACATCTGGAATCCAATTTCGTGTCGCCATCGCTTTTTGTGAACTAACAGAGTCTTGTTGAAAAACGCCAGAAAAAAACTATAACCTCTCATAAGCATCAGGGTGTTTAATTTTGTTTGCAAGGCGTTCTGATCGGATAACTCGCCGCTCTCGAGTTTGCTTTGACATAAACTGTCTTCTGCGCATAACGTAGAATTTATACCGGAAAAATTTTATATATTATATAATGTGAAGGGTGGTTAAGTTTTAAGAGCCGGTGTTGATTTTGAATAAAATACAACTTTTTAAGAAATTATTATCATTTCTTTTTATTATGATAATTCTGGTGTGGCTCAATTACGTATAGAACAAAATATCGGCCGCATCGGCCTCGGTGGCACACCTCCATCCGATGGTCTAAATTTTCGATGACGCTGAGGCATAATTGTGGTTCTATGCTGTTATCTCATCCTTTTAACCGAACTATCTCATCCCTTAGCTCTTGAATTGTTGCTGGCTTATCGACGTACGCCTTTTTTTTAAATAACCTCAAATAACATGATATTGGCGGCCAATTGACATCGCCGCGACGTGAGATTATTTGGCCATCAATATTTTCACGCAGAAGAGCCATTGTTTCGTTAGCTGTGTGACAAGTGACACCGTCCTGTTGAAACCACATATCATCCACATTCATATCTTCCAATTCGTGCCATAAAAAGTTCGTTATCATCTCACGATAGCGAACACTATTCACTGTAACTGCCTGACCGGCCCCATTTTGGAAAAAATGCGGCCCAATGATGCCGCCGGCCCATACGCCGCACCACACATTCACTCTTTGTGGGTACATTGGTTTTTCGGCAATCGCTCTTGGATTATCCTTCGCCCAAATGCGGCATTTCTGCTTATTGACGAATCCACTGAGTTGAAAATGTGCTTCATCACTGCTGATGATTATCTTCGAAGTGCGCGATATGCATTTTGATTTGAAAGCCCGTTTTCATAATAAGCCTGAATAACTTTAACGCGTTACTCGATTGTGTACCTTTCTATGGTTCGAGTTGAGTTAGTCTGAAATTGGAAAATGTGAAATGAAATGCAGAAGAAAGCTTGAAGTTTAGGTGTGGTTTGGATTCAACATCGGCCCTTGAAATTCAACCACCCTTTATAATATATGTACCTCATCATGTTGGTCTCCTTGACGCGGGGATGAGGCTTAAGTGGTGGTCTGACCCCCATAGCATGGGGGCCAAACCAACACGAACTAAGAGGGAAGCTCCACATGAGTATTGGCTAGCCATCCACTCGCTTTACGGCGTACTTGGTGGCCACCCAATCACCATGCGAAGATCACCGTACCGACGAAGATCCCTTTGTCATCCCCGAACTCCCTACATCCCGTTATTTCCTCTCCTAGCCCACCCCCTAATCCAGGGTGTTATGCGATACCGTGCCCATTGGATGGTTTGCAGCCAGGGGGTTCACCAGACCGGCTGTATTTCAACGGCGCCTTCCTAACACCGGGCCGCCTTAGGAAGTAACTGTGGCCTTGCCACGGCATGGGGCGCTGCCGTGGTGGACCGTGTTGAATTCCCCATTATAAGAATAGACCACTGCGCTCGCCTCGTCGAGCAGGTGGTCGTACGAAAAAGATGAACACAAGTAAAAATTCAAGCAACAAAACTTCCATTGTAGCGGGAGCAGGCTACAGTGGTCGTAACTCTACTGCCAAACAAACACAAAACGCTCTTCAGCGCGGAGGTGCCGTTGTCAACGAAGACTCGGACCACGAAAGCGTTGTGAGCATTAATACAGCTGAGGAAGAGGCTCTTCTGCGTTCTCCGGCTGGATCCAATGGTGCTGCCTCGGATAGCAAGAGCAGACCAAGGATCAAGCCTGACAAAGAGAAGCTGAAGGCCAAAGCCCGATACAAGGCCGCGGTCAAAGTTTGTGACCGATTTGGCAGCAAGTCCAACCTGACGAAGCAAGAGGAGGAACGGTTGGCTTGGGCCAGAGAGGAGATAAAAAATGGCCGGGCCTTCTACGCAGCAAAGCCAATGTTCGCGGCTTCCAATCCAAAATATGCGAACAAAATCGAAGAAGAGCTAGCCATCAAGAGGCAGCGTTCTGCGGATAGTGAGGTCTCAGGGCCATCAAAAAAGCAGAAGCACAGGCACGAGATGGCTAAACCGAAAAACGGAGACAACGAAAGACCTACGACGTCGAAAGCAGCGGCAGCGGCCAGTGAAATTGCCAAGAGACACCTCATAGTGGCACTCACTGACCGTAGCGACCAGCTGGGGCGAATGTCGCAGGAACGGTGGAAGGTAGTGGAAATGAAGCTACTGGAAACCTTGTTTACAAAAATGGACGCAGAGCCGGACGCACCCATGCCAGCATTTGACGGAGCAGGGTGGTTCAGCGGCGTCAAAATTATAAAATGCAAGGATGACCCCACGCTCACATGGCTAAAGGAAGCGGTAAAAACGCTTCACGGCCTGTGGGAGGGGGCATCACTGGAAATTGTTGATCGCAGCTGCATTCCCTCAATACCGAAGGCAAAGGTTTTCATTCCGCGAGTGGTAAAACCGGAATATGCGCTGCGACTACTACAACGACAAAACACGGACGTGCCGACAGACGATTGGAAAGTGTTGAGTGTGGCAAAACCAGCAACTGCTGATGGAGGCCAGGACTACATCATCCAAATCAACAAGCCGGCAGAGGACCTGCTTTACGCGCGATTCGGGAGGATGGCTTGGGGAGTTGGTAGCGTGCACCT
Organism: Anastrepha fraterculus; assembly: GCA_037575425.1. NCBI lineage: Eukaryota > Metazoa > Arthropoda > Insecta > Diptera > Tephritidae > Anastrepha > Anastrepha fraterculus. The sequence continues at coordinate 574 of JAYXIM010005780.1, read as the reverse complement.
TCGCCTCAAAAAGCGCAACCCGACAGACGACAACCACAACACGCTCGCTGCGGGGGAGGTGGAAAAGGATCTCGGTATAGAAGAGATCATGGAAGCCTCCCTCAATATACAGGAAGTGGAGAAGGGTGACTTGGAGGTAGTATCCAACCCCGAGAAGGTACTGAAGCCAGATGCTGAAAGTCCTTCAGATAAACCTCCACAAAAGTAAGAACGCCTCAGCCGAGCTCCTGCTCAACATAGAGCGAGTCGGCTACGATGTGGCTCTAGTCCAGGAACCATGGATAGCATCGGGAAACATAGTCTCCGGTCTAAAGTCAAACAACTACAACACATACATCCCGACTGTAAAAAATAAGGTAAGAACAGTGATATTGGTCAAAAAAAGTATATGTTCTTATATTGATAACAATCTCTCTTCAGACGATCTGACAGTGGTGGCGCTGGAGGGCTGCAAGGATGAGACGCTACTCTTTGGGTCCTGCTATATGCCACATGATGGAGAAGCACCACAGACGGAACTTCGGAAGCTGGTAGAAACAGCTGCCAGAAAGAAGCACGCTCTGGTGGTAGGAAC